>PDND01000434.1:0-12069 GCA_002572855.1 [Emmonsia] crescens
AAAAAAAAAAAAAAAAATGAAATAAAATAGAAGGAATAAATCATCTTATTCAATGTGAAGATATATATTAAATTAAATGAAAGACCTTTACAGTAAATCATGTAGTCAAACTCTAATATACAATATAAAATGAACAAAAAAAAAAAAAAAGAGAAATGAAATGAGATAGAAGAAAGAAATTAAATTATCAGTTAATTAAGATAAGTAAGAATTGATCATTATTCTATTTGATATGAAGATACATATCACAGAACTGTTAACAGAGATTATTATAATTGAGAATTATCATCTTAACTCAACTATTTGTATAAACAAGATGATAAAAATACATGATTTTATTCTTTTACTCAATACATTGAATGTGTTTAATAGACTGTTTCTCATGATCACTTAATCACTCAGATCTGAGAATGATTAAATAATAAGTATGAACACAGATATATCTGATTTCAAGTAGCTGAGAAGTCTCTATAATAATATTAAGTGAAGAATTATTCTGAAATAATTCATCTAAGTTGAAGAAATTAATAAGACTGTTCTGCTTATTGAGCTTTATATGAGAATATAGACTGACTGTGCTGAAACTCTTTTATCATAATTACTGATAATATAATATTAATTAGCATTATAATGTATTAAGAGAAGAAGGAGAAAAAAAATCCCTTTTAACTAATCTATTCAATTATAAACACAGTCAGAGAAAAAGAGATTATAATAAAAAACTTCTTCTGTTCACTGATATCATTGAGCTTCTGTTTAACACTGTTAATAATATACAGAAGCTTTGTACATTTATCACTATTATCAGTTATTTTATCAAGCTGTTGAATGAAAAAGCAGTTCTCTGAGTTCTGAAATTAATCTTGATTACTAAACTTCTTATATATAAACTTGAGATTTGAATTGCTACTGTTCAGAATATTAATAAGATCTGAAAAGATGATCATGATATAAATAAGATGAAAGTGAGAGAGAAAGTTGTTAAAGCTGATCTTGAGTTCAACTTTCTTTTTCTATTTGAAACATAACAGAGCTCTTTACTTGATAAAAGTAATATAATATTAATTCTTTATATTGATTCTCTCAATGATTTTATACTAATTAAATTTATTCAGATAGATATCTGATATTATACACTTCATATTTTATTTATAATGTTCAGATAAAACAATAAGTGATTTATTAAATCAGATTATATTAATTATCTGATAAATTATAAGTTGCTTCATTAATAATCTGAAATTTTGAGTGACAGAGATCAGCTTCTTCTTGAATTCTTATTTAGAAATATTGAACTTGAAAGAGATGAGTCTATTAACAGAGTTAATAAGTTTAGTGAACTGTGAGATAGAATACTGAAATAATAATTCATTATTCTTTCAATCTGATATATATAGAATCTGAATTCAATTAGTCAGATTGATGAAGTCTTGATTATATAAAGTACTGCTCAGTAGTCAGATATTCAGATTATATTTCTGATTCTTCTAAATATTTAATAAAAAAATGATTATTTTACTGATAGTGTTTTTCTTAAAATAGAATTCATTATAAAAGATGATGCTTAGAGATATATATATATTCACTATATATTCTCTCTGAACTTGTCTATCAGTTTAAGTAGTTATTACTCTGATCATAATTAGTTTATTCATCAGATATGAATTGATGTGTGACTTATAGAAGTGTGAGATTATGAGAATTATAATTCTATTGAAATCTAATGAAGATTGACTATTATCTTGAAAATGAAAGTAACAGTGATTATTGAACAGAAGATAGATTGAAGAATAATCTATCTATTTAATACTTTTTACAGTGATGAATACATGTGCAGTGAATAGTATTAACTGTAATATATAACTCTTACTATTTTCACTATCTTTGATAATTTTACTTCATTCATTGATTCAGATGAAAAGAAGACTCTTGAGAATAAAAATCAGAATTGATTCAGAACTGATAATTATAAATTTTATATTAATATCTGACTTGATACATCAGTATTGAATAGAAAAACTACTCTGACTAAAACATTTAAATTCATTGAATAATAATGAATAATACAGATCAGAGTTAACTCTGATATAATTAATATTTTATTGAATTCACATACTAATGATATAATAAAGAATAATCTTCATTGTCTTGTCAAGACTTATTTCATTATCAATGAACTTATCTTGATAATTAAGACTGTCTTGTTAAAGTATTCAGTAAACAGTAAACAGTTAATATGAAAAGAGATGAAGTTTTATATCTGATATCTTGATAGAATAACTGATATTAATTCTGTTATTATTATTCTATCTGAGAAAAAGAAATAGTTTCTGATATTTCTTTCATATCTCTGCTATCATTTATTTACATCAGTGCAGACTGATGAATATAATTTTTAATAGATAAGTATCTGTAAAATCACTCTTATTATTATTTTTATTGTCTGCACTATCATTTAAATTATTATTATTATTGAGAATGATGTTCTGATTAATTCTGAGCTTATTGAGATTGTTAAAGTCTAGAGTCATATTAGTTATAAAATATGTTATGCTTGAAATTTGTAAATCTATCAACATTAAGCTTCTCAATAGAAGAAGAAGTATCTGAAGAATCTGATGAAAACTGATTAACTTAAGTAGAACAAGATGTACTATCTGATATATAATATATCATTAGATATATATATGTATATATATTAAATAAATCATCAACTTATCTGATTTATCAATATTATCTATAATATCAATAGTATCATTCACAACATCAATCTTTATAGTATTATTCATGCTATTATTATTAACAGTATCATCATCATCAGCAGCATTGAATTTAGTTAATGTTTTATTAATAATATTTATGAGATTCTTGATCTTGAATATTTTGACATCTGAATCTGAAAAAAAGAGAAGAGAGAAAAGAATATATATATTAATAAAAAGAAAGAAAAAGAGAAAATTAAGAAAAAACTTATCATTTAACTCTGATGACTTACTGTCAGTTAAAAGTGTATCAAACTTATATTGATCAGATATGTGAGATAATGAGTATAAAATAGAAAAGATGTGTTTTTTTCTCTTATTCACAGATTGAAAATTGATCATCTTACTGTCTTCTATTTTATTTTTGAAAATGATTAAAAAAAAAGTCAACATGAATAACAGAGATGAATATAAAGAAATACTATACATATTTTATATTTTATCTCAAGAATCATTCTTCATTACTGTAGATATAATAAAGTCTGAAGAATAATTATACTGAGAAATGTTGAAGAAATCTGCAGTGTTTTGAATATTAATTGACTTGAATTTGATGATATCAAGTTCAAATATTTTAATATATAAATTAATATTGAAAAGAGTGATGAGAGCAGTGTGTAGATATTGATCTTGAGTGATCAGAAATAAATGAGAGAATTGAATAGTAAATAAACAGACTTTAAAAAGACAGTCTTATAGATTCTTACTTATAGTTGTGATATTCTTTATAATAAGCTCTCTAAATTTATCAATATTGATGAAATTGAGAGAGACTGAAGTGAAATATATATTCTTGAAGTATAAGTTACTGATTGAGTGATCAGTGTATTTATAGTTCTCAGTATAAATGCTGATCAAAAGATTGAAGAGATCAATATTAAATAAATTAATAAATACAGAGACTGACAATCTAGAGTACTTAAATATAATAGAGAAATGAATGAGAAAAGTGATTAAGATGAATGATACTTTGATTTATAATAGTGAAGATGTTTGAGAAATAAGAGTCAATAATTATTTATACAGTGATAACAACTGAAATTCAGTATTAAATAATTGAGTATTATCTTTACAGTCTGTATTACTGATATTATTAACTGTAGTGATAATATCTTGAATAGAAAATTCTTTAGTTAAATATTCTAACACTAGAAGTCTGTATTTAATGTATAATACTCATGAGATCAGAATTCAGAGAAGCTTATCTTTTGATTTATAGAATTATATGTCTTAAGAGAGAGAGCTGATGTTATTAAAGAAGATATTTTTAAATATAGTAGTAATTTCAGTATTACTGAGACTTCAGTTTATAAAACTGTTATTCATAAAAATCTCTTCAATAAGTTTATCAACTTGTATAATTCTTTGCTTTTTAATTTCTAGTTTAGTTATCAGAGTTTTTACAGAACTGCTGTTAGCAGAAGAATGAATTATTGATTTAGATATAATGATGTAGTAGAATGAGAATGAGAAGAAGAAGAGAATAATAGATGATTGAAGATGAACTCTAGATAGCTAGAGCATTGAATGAGATGAAGAAGAAGAAGAAGAAGAAGAAGAAGAAGAGAAGAACAAAGAAATGAGATAATATAAAGTTATATATAAGCAATGACTAAAGTCTTACAACACTTAACAATAATATAAAAGAGAAAGAGAGTGATATGTGATGTATGATATAAGATTGAAAGATGAATAATATAAAGAGATTTATACTGCAGTGAATACTATACAGCTGAATATATATAGAAAATAAAAGAATAGTAGATACACTGTAAATAGTTAAATTAAACAGTGTATACAAATGAATTATCTACAGATTAATAATATTATTTCACAGTAAATTGAAATCTATTGAATTCAAGAAATATAAAGAAAGAAGAAAAAAAAATTAAACACTGTTAATAGATATTATATCTGTTTTCATTGATCTTGTCAGACTCAGCAGAGTAGTTAATTAATGAATTAATTAAAAGAGTAAATACATGATTATCTGAAATATAAATAGAAGTAAATTTAATCTGTACTGAATACAATATATAAGTGATTTTAAAATGATTAATTATATTCTTGAGATACTTGATAATATAATGATTACTTTTATTATCAATGAAAGCTGTGTTGAATATAATATACTGATCATAACAAGCTCTAGATAGAGTGACATTGAGATAATTATAATTTTGAAGAAAGTCAATTAATTTAAAGATAATAAGATTAATAATAACTACAGAATGATTTCTGTCATGAAAGCTATTAACTCTGCAGATAAAAATATTATTATATTAAAATCTGAGTATTTTCTATATCTTGACAAGAGCTGCTCTGTAGACAATGTATTAAAAATAATAAGAAGTGAAGATCAGTAGATTCTTGATAGAGATATTTTCAATTATATAAAGTCTGATGAGTAGATCACATACATAGACTATATTATATATATTAATATGAAATTGTGAAGAAAATGTGATAATTAAATTATTATATAAGAGATTAATCATGACTGATGTGCTGTTGATTTCAAAGATGATCTGATTAAATTTCTATAGAAATATAATAATTAACATGATCTGCTTAACTGACTGAGAATTATTCAATAAATTATAGTAGAATATCTTGAAAATTAATTTACTAATGAATGAGTGCATCTGATACTGAATATGTAGTTTATAAACATTTATCTCTGCAAGAATCAGATGTTGAAGAAGAAATTGACAGAGTTACTGTTTAAATATATTACTATCTGTTTTGAAAATGACAGTTGAATGTGATTGCATCTCATTCTCAGTGAGAATATATATCAATGAGTTAAGATGAGCTATAATGAGTTAAAATTTCAGTTTCATTGACTTAACAGCTTCATCAATGATAATGATATCTGAATTAATATAGTTATAAAATGATAGAAAAGCAGTCTGAGAGAGAGTTGTGAATATGAGATTGATACTGAAAAGCACATATTAATGTAATTGACTGATTATATCAGTAAGACATATCATGACAGCTGAATTGTTGTTGAGAAGACTTATTAAATATTCATTATATAGATGACAGATTTCTTGATATTGTGATGTATCATCTATATAAGATAAAGTAAAACTGATGAACTGTAGTATTTATATATTTATACTGAGAAAGAGACAGAGAAAACAAGAGTTCAGATTATTCTTCTTCTTATTTACATTATAATATATAGTCTGATAATATAATTTATATACTGTGAATACAGATACTATCTGATTCAGATCACTGATATATGATTGAAATATTGAATCTGTATAAATTAAATGAATATAAACTATTATCAGTTCTGATATTGTCTGATTATTCAGAAGAGAGTTTCAGATATAATCTCTTATTATTATGAGTTTGAGTGCTTTATATATTATCTTGATAAGTTTATTAATAGATTCATTGAAAGAGACAGTGATGAGAATCTGATGCTTAGTCAATATAAATACTCTTTTAAAAGTGATGAGAAATGAGAGTATAACTCAGATAATTCAATACATCTTTTCAGTACTGAAAAAATCACAGATCAGTTTCATGTCTCTGATAAGAAAATAAAGTGATTTGAAGACTGTTATTTAATATTGATTAAATCTGATAGTGATTAGTATACTATTGATATAATATTCATGCTCACTAGAGTTGATGAAACTGTAAATATCTATATATTTAAAAAATAATAAGTGTAGATCATTGATGAGAAGTATATATTTTATATTAATATATTGATATTATTATTAATGATGAAATTCTTGAAGACTCTCTAGTTAATTTTAAACTCTATAATTAGAAGATTGTATAATCTGAGTGATAATAAGAATTCTTTGAGTCAGTTTAAGTTTGTATTACAGTTTAAGTATATCATCTATCAGCTATTGTTTAAGTGATTTAAACAGTACATGAATTGAAGTTGAATCATCTGAAATCAATATTAAACTGATCTCATTTAAGAAATGTGAAATAATTAAGATAATGTGAGAGTGAGATATCAGTGAAATAGAGTCTATTACTTAAGTGAATTAACTGTGAGTAGCATCATTGACACTCAGATTAAAATTAATTATAATAATGTTTCTCAGTTATAAGTGTGTTCTATTATATTCAGTTATATTGAGAAATATCAGATACTGACAGATATCTATATCAGAGATGAACAATATATAAATATTAATTAGAATATTATCAAGACTGAAGATAATTCTACTATTAGTTTTATATTCTACTATTAAATCATAACTTATAATCACAGTGTATTCATTATAGCTAGCAAAGAATGATTAACTTGTAAGAGTGTATCTAGAATAATTGACAGAAATCAGATATTTCAGTTTACTTGATAAATGAGTATAGAACAGACTACTGTTATTATTATTTTATAAATTAAGATATCATTTTAAAAGTAACAGATGATGATGATCTTAGAACAATATAAAAAAAGAATTGAACTTGATATTAAAGTTAGTATTATGAACAATTATATATACTGTCATGATAGAGTTTGAGTCAGATAGAAATAGTTTGCTGATCAGATTAATTTCTCTCTGTTAAAAGCTGCTGAATCAAGATAAAATAAATAAATCAGAAAAATAAATATTATTGAACTATATATTCTGATGAAAGCTAAAGTTAAATTCAAGAAGTCAGTATAATCTATACAGTTAATTAAAACTGTATAGAGTCTATTTAATATTATTGAGAAGAGCTGAATTATCTGAATTTTGAAATTCAATGATATACTTCAGAGTGAAGTGATATAGTATAATATGAATATTGATATGATATTACTGAGATGAGATGAACACTGAGTTGAAGACTGTAATATTCATATTCAGATTAATCTTATAACTGTGATATTTATCATGAATAAAATTGATGTGAATATATAAAGTATTAAGTGAGATACTTTTATATATCTTGTTAACAATCTGATTTTGAGCAGAGAAATAGAAACATATATAACTTAAATAATCAGAGTAATATTCAGAGAAGATTGATTTCTAATAATTTATAGTTTTTATTATTGATATGCTTGATAGTTGAAGATAGATAGATGAAGAAAAGAAAAAAAGAAAAATGAAAAAATAAAAAATAGAAACAGTAGATGAACATTCAGCTATTAGATAGCTAGTTAAAAGTAATAATAATAAACATCTCAAGAGTTGAACTCTTGAGATAAAGAAAAATAGAGATAATGATAACTTGATATTAGCAGTGAATGTATATACAATGTGAATAAAGTAATAATATGAATACAGCTATTGAACTCAGACATGACTATAATATTATGTATCTTAGATGTGTATATACTGTACATATACATGTACATGTAAGTTACAGTATACATTGATTTACTCAGTGTAGTCTGATTACAGCAGAATATATAATTCTATAATCATGAAAACATTATATTATAATAATGATAAAGATAAAAGAAGAAGAGATGTTCTTTGATAGTATGTGTGATGTAATCTAGCTAGTCTATATAAAGAGAAATGAATGCAGTTGTACTGATATGAATGTACTGATTATACTGTTTATATAAGTTGATATAGTCAGTTTAAATCTAATCTAACTCTGTTGATATAAGTGATCTGTGTGAAAATTTCAATTGATACAAATAATATCTCTTACAGTATAATCAGTATAATTTGATATAATTGATAAATGTCTCATATAATTGTCTGAAATGCACTGCATTCTGAAATGCAATGCATTCTGACATTTTATAAGAACAGAGAGAAAGTTGTTAAAACTGATCTTGAGTTTAACTTTCTTTTTCTATTTAAAAGATAACAGAGCTATTCACTCAGTGAGAGTAATACAGTGTTAATTTTTTATATTAATTCTTTTAATAATTTTATACTGATTAAATTTATTCAGATAGATATCTGATATTATACACTTTATATTTTATTTATAGTATTCAGATAAAATAATAAGTGATTTATTAAATCAGATTATATTAATTATTCAGTGAATTATAAGTTACTTTATTAATAATTTGAAATCTTGAGTGATAGAGATTAGTTTCTTCTTGAATTCTTACTCAGAGATATTGAACTTGAGAGAGATAAGTCTATTAACAGAGTTAATGAGTTTAATAAACTGTAGAATAGAATACTGAAATAATAATTTATTATTCTTTTAATCTGATATATATAGAATCTGAATTTAATTAGTCAGATTAATGAGATCTCAGTTATATAAAGTATTACTCAGTAGTTAGATATTTAGATTATATTTCTGATTCTTCTGAATATTTAATAAGAAGATGATTACTTTACTAATAGTATTTTTCTTAAAGTGAAATTTATCATGAAAGATAATGCTTAGAGATATATATATATTCACTATATATTTTCTCTGAACTTGTCTATCAGTTTGAGTAGTTATTACTCTGATTATAATTAATTTATTCATCAGATATAAATCAATGTGTGACTTATAGAAGTGTGAGATTATAAGAATTATAATTCTATTAAAATCTGATGAAGATTAACTATTATCTTGAAGATGAAAGTAACAGTGATTATTAGATAGAAAATAGATTGAAGAATAATCTATCTATTTAATACTCTCTACAGTAATGAATACATATGCAGTGAACAGTATTAACTATAATATATAACTTTTACTATTTTTATCATCTTTGATAATTTTACTTCATTCATTGATTCAGATGAAAAGAAGACTCTTGAAAATAAAAATCAGAATCAGTTCAGAACTGATAATTATAAATTTTATATTAATATCTGATTTAATATATCAGTATTGAATAGAAAAACTACTCTGACTAAAATATTTAAATTCATTGAATAATAATGAATAATACAGATTAGAGTTGACTCTAATATAATTAATATTTCATCAAATTCATATATTAATAATATAATAAAGAATAATCTTCATTATCTTACTGAGATCTATTTCATTATCAATGAATTTATCTTGATAATTAAGACTGTCTTATTAAAACATTCAGTAAACAGTAAACAGTTAATATAAAGAGAGATGAAGTTTCATACTCAGTATCTTGATAGAATAACTGATATTAATTTCATTATTATTATTCTATCTGAGAAGAAGAAATAGTTTCTGATATTTCTTTCATATCTCTGCTATTATTTATTTATATCAGTGCAGACTAATAGATATAATCTTTAATAGATAAGTATCTGTAAAATCACTTTTATCATTATTCTCATTGTCTGCACTGTCATTTAAATTATTATTATTATTAAGAATGATATTCTGATTGATTCTGAGCTTATTGAGATTATTAAAGTCTAGAGTTATATTAGTTATAGAATATATTGTGCTTGAAATTTGTAAATCTATTAATATTGAGCTTCTCAATAGAAGAAGAAGTACTCAGAGAATCTGATGAAGACTGATTAATTTAAGTAGAATAAGATGTACTATCTGATATATAATATATCATTAGATATATATATGTATATATATTAAATAAATCATTAACTTATCTGATTTATTAATATTATCTATAATATTAATAGTATCATCTGTGATATCAATCTTTATAGTATCATTCACATCATTATTATTAATAGTACTATCATTATCAGTAGTATTGAATTTAGTCAGTGTTTTATCAGTGATATTTGTAAGATTCTCAATCTCAGACATTTCAATATCTGAACTCAGAAAAAAGAGAGAAAGAAAAAGAATATATATATTAATAAAAAGAAAGAAAAAGAGAAAATTAAGAAAAAACTTATTATTTAACTTTGATGACTCATCATCAGTTAAAAGTGCATCAAACTTATATTAATCAGATATATAAGATAATGAGTATAAAATAGAAAAAACATATTTTTTTCTTTTATTTACAGATTGAGAATTGATTATCTCACTATCTTCTATTTTATTTTTGAAAATGATTAAAAAAAAAGTTAACATGAATAATAGAGATGAATATAAAGAAATACTATACACATTTTATATTTCATCTCAAGAATTATTTTTCATTACTGTAGATATAATAAAGTTCAGAGAATAATTATACTGAGAAATATTGAAGAGATCTGCAGTGTTTTGAATATTAATTAACTTGAGTTTAATAATATTAAGTTTAAATATTTTAACATATGAATTAATATTGAAAAGAGTGATGAGAGCAGTGTGTAGATGTCAATCTCAAGTGATCAGAGATAAATAAGAGAATTAAATAGTAAATAAATAGACTTTAAAAAGACAGTTTTATAGATTCTTATTTATAGTTACAGTATTCTTTATAATAAGCTCTCTAAATTTATTAATATTAATGAAATTGAGAGAGACTGAAGTGAAACATATATTTTTAAAGTATAAGTTACTGATTAAATGATCAGTGTATTTATAGTTCTCAGTATAAACACTGATTAAAAGATTAAAAAGATTAATATTGAATAAATTGATAAATACAGAGACTGACAATCTAGAGTACTTAAATATAATAGAGAGATGAATAAAAAAAGTGATTAAGATAGACAGTACTTCAGTTTATAATAGTGAAGATATTTGAAAAATGAGAGTTAATAATTATTTATACAGTGATAATAACTGAGATTCAGTATTAAATAATTGAGTATTATCTTCACAGTCTGTATCACTGATATTGTTGACTGTGATAATAATATCTTGAATAGAAGATTCTTTAGCTGAATATTCTGATACTAGAAGTCTGTATTTAATATATGATACTCACAGAGTCAGAATTCAGAGAAGCTTGTCTTTTAATTTACAGAATTACATATCTTGAGAGAGAGAGCTGATATTATTAAAAAAGATGTTTTTAAATATAGCAGTAATTTCAGTATTACTGAGATTTCAGTTTATAAAACTGTTATTTATAAGAATCTCTTCAATGAATTTATTAACTTGTATAATTCTTTATTTTTTAATCTCTAGTTTAGTTATCAGAGTTTTTACAGAACTGCTGTTAACAGAAGAACAGATTATTGATTTAGATATAATAATATAGTAGAATGAGAATGAGAAGAAGAGAAGAGTGATAGATGATTAAAAATAAACTCTAGATAGCTAGAGCATCAGATAAGATGAAAAAGAAGAAGAAGAAGAAGAAGAAGAAGAGAAGAATAAAGAAATAAAATAATATAAAGTTATATACAAGTAATGACTAAAGTCTTACAACACTTGATAATAATATAAAAGAGAAAGAGAGTGATATGCAGTACATGATATAAGATTGAAAGATGAATAATATAAAGAGATTTATACTGCAGTGAATACTATACAGCTGAATATATATAGAAAATAAAAGAATAGTAGATACACTGTA
>PDND01000435.1:0-12051 GCA_002572855.1 [Emmonsia] crescens
AATATCTCTTTTTAATAATTAATTATTTCTAATAAGAAGACAATGAATATTTTCTAAGTGTAACAAATCTACACTGAAAAGATCAGTATTAGATATAGAGCTTATATAATAAAATAGAAAATGTTAGAGAAGGAAAAGAAAAGATGCAAGAATCTTGATAAAAGTAGATATTTATACACATGTGAGATGAAGCTCTGAGTGAGTCTCAGAGTGAAAGAATAGAGGCTTTGATAAGAGTTTCAGCCAAGAATCAGAGCTCTCAGAAGTGAAAATTCATGAAGCATACACTTTCAGCAGAGTGTAGCAGAATGATCTATTAATCAGACATAGCTCACTACAGTAATCTTGATAAAGAACTGATGTATCATGCAATTTTAAAGTGATAGAGTCTCTATTTCAGATCTGCATCTTTTCATTCATAATCTTCAGATAATGAGAAGAAAGCTGACAGAAGAAAGATGAATAAAACAGATAAAATAGATAAAATAGATAGAAATATCAAATTTTTCAAAGAGAAATAAAAGAATATAAAGAAATTAAAACTAGTAAAAGAATTGAAAAATAAAAATAATGTTTCAAATCTGACTAAAACTATATTTAATAAGTTTATAAAGTAAGAAGTCTCTGAAATTACTGTATAAAATTTTCTTGAGTGCAGTTCACAACTTCATCAGATATTTTTTCAAAATTTATCTTTTAAAGAATTCAATCTTTTAACTGATACTGCTCAGATTTAATTCTTAGTCTATAACACTTATTCTGCACTTATTTCTATTGATCAGCTAAAGTTTTCTATACAGCTAGAAAATGAATATGTGAATACAGTATTTAATAAAAAGATAGAAATTAATATTATCTTATATTCAATGACTGTGAAATTAAGTCTTTCTATTTAAAAGCTTTCTTTACTTTCTATTCTCAGTGCTGATGAACATAGAAGTGATATAATTAATATTTATATCAATGTTTTCATTATAATAGAAAAAGTCATGATTTCTCAGACATTTTTCATTATAAATAAGAACTCTAATAAATGTCTTTTAAAATAATCATTTAAGAATACTACAAGAATTATATGATACACAGATAATCAAGAACAGATTATTATCACTGTTTTTCACTCTGAAGATAGTGAAATTCAGTAATCTTTGATAGTATATTCTTCTGATAATTATAATGATAGAATATTGAATCAGATATAAGCAGAAAAAGAGAAAAGTATATATATTGAATCTCATTCTATCAATAATTTAAAATGAAGCAGAGACTAGAAATTTATATAATATCTGACTTCTGCAATACAGACAATCACACAGAAAATTATAAAAATGAGAGTGAAGATTAGAAAGATTATATATATAAAAGTGAAGTGAAACTGAAGAAATGTTTTTTCAAAAACTTCAACTTTAGAATTAAATATTTTCTTAATCAGTATAGTGATAGTTAAACTTCTGAACATCTATTTTTAAACAGTAAATTTCAGTATATAATATCAGAACTCTATTTATATCTATTACAGAATTATCAGTATATCAGAAGAATATAGAATTCTTCTATTTTTAATTTATCTATCTATATTTCTTCAATATTAATATTAAAATACAATTCACATTTACTTCAGATCATTACAATGTATAAACACAAGAATTAGAAAGTTTAATTAGTTAATATTTCTCTGAATAATGACAGTGTTTCTGATAAAGTGAATAATTAATATAATATTATTTAAGAAAGAGTACAGAAGAATATAGTATTAGATAGAGATTCAGAAACACTCTATACTAAATACATTACTCTATAGTTTAGTGATATTCTGTGTGAATCAAGATTGATATCAGAGAAAGAGAAGACTTTGAAAATTAATAATATACTATAATCTAGTGAGAGAAAAATACTCTTGAAAATTTTACAGTATTAAGAGAAAGCTTTAACATGAACATTTAAAGAATGTGAAAGAGTTATTTCTAAGATTACTTTCTCTATTATAATTCAGACTATTTTATATAAAATATAATAGATTTCAGAATTTTCTATTCTGAAGAAACTTGTTTCTGAAGTTATATTAATATTGAGAGAGAGAGTGAATTCTGAAATTTATAAATATTGTCATGATTTATATAGAAATCAGTGATTCTTGATTATGAAAAAGAAGATAAATAAATTTTATATTATTAATACTTGTACAGAGATGAATACTGCTACAATTCAGAATATATATATTTCTTTAAATATAGAATCTTTTATAGAGAATTTTACTGAAATGACTATTACTTTATTAATTGATATTTTCTCAGACTATGATTAGATTACTCTGAATTTATATTACAGAGATATCACAGTCTTTCAGATATTTATTGAATTATTACAGCAGACAATATTATTTCAAGAAGCTATAAATTTGATAGTACAGTTTCTACACATTATAACTAGAGTGTTGAAAAAGATGATTTCTGATAAAATAAATAGTTTTATAAATGATATTGAAATTAAAGATCTGAAGATCATCTACAATAATAAGAAAATATTATCAGATATTCATCAATTTATTTTCAAGTATTTGAAGAATCTTGATAATATGCTTGTATATATAGAGCTTGTCAATATATATATAAAGACAGAGAAATCAGAGTTTACATACAATGAAATTATTATAATTGAATTTATTATAAATACTGATGAGAGAAAGTCAAAAATTATAAAGATTATTAAAATTCTTGAGTGATCAGAACTAATAAATGCTTATAAAGTCAGATTATTTATTGAGATTTATGTTTACTATTAAATTTGAATTTCTGAATTTGTCATCATTACTGTTTCTATTTATATTCTTTTTTAAAAAAATATCTCATTTTATTGAGAAAAGCTGTAAAGATATGTATTTTATCTTCTGAAGTGATATTTAATATCAGCATCTGTATTAAAGAGTATTAATTATTCACTGAATGTAGAAGATATTATAGTGAGATCAGATTCATACAGTGAAGATTAAAGTGATATAATGAGTCAGATAAATGCAAGAACAGACAAGATTCACTCTATTTATTATAAAAGTGATATATGAAACAATGCAGAAAAGAAGTATAATTCTTTGAAATTAAAATATCACACAGTTCTTAAAATGTTAAAGAAATATCACTATTACTTATATAATATGCATTTTATGTTGAAAGTGAATATAAAGACTTTGATTATATAACTGAATCAGTCAGTTACAGATCTTTCTAATTCTTTGATTACAGAGTGAATTATATAAATTTGAATATTTAATTTTAAAGTCAGACATGTTTCAGATTATAAGTATACTGCTGTAGATAAATTATTATAAAGATCTTCTATCTCAGATAAAAGATCAGACACAGAAGATATTGATAATTTTATTAATAAAAAGTTTTTTACAGTTAATATAATTATTCTTGAAATGAATTCACTGATTCAAAATTCTTTAATTAATAATAATAATTCATAATCTACAAAAATACTTGCTTCAGAATATTTAAATAAATATAAAGTTATTACTTAATTTCTCAGAATGTTTAAATAATTATATAATATTAAATAATCTGAATTCAGTAGATGAAAAAAGCATGTTATACAGTATTTTATACAGAATAATCTTCTTTTTCAATGAGAGAATAAAGAGCTTTTTATATGAAGAGTAATAAATAATGAAGATAAGTGAAAGAAGATAGTGCATCAGTTATATAATAAAAGTAATTATAAAGAAAAGTAAGCTACAATGTATAAGATCTTGCAAAGATATTGATAAAAGAGTATGTGAAAAGAGATCAGAGTATATATTAAGAAATGTGTTTTATATCAATTTCATGATTTAGAGCAGTAAAAGAAAATATTATACTCTATATATTTATTCTATCTTTGAAAGAAATGATGTATTGATATCATTCATCTTTCTTATAATAAATGTTATAGCTATACAGTAATAGCATGCAATGATCTTATCAGATAAATGAAAGATCAGCTGTTGAGAAGAACTACTACAGAGACTATTACTCAATTTCTCTATAAAAATATTATTTACAGATATAACTATTTTAAAACATTGATTTCAGATAGTGATTCTGAGAATAAGAAATGAATAATAAAGCTTATGAAAAGATATAAGATTAATTATATTAAAATTTCTTTTTATAATTTAAAAGTCAACAGTATGATTGAATGAGGCTTTTATATAATTCAAGATACATTATTCAAGCTAGTGTAAGATAGAAATAGTTGAGTCAATCATTTCTATTCAGTTCTTTGAATAGATAGAGTGACTGTATATATATCAACTGATGAGACATTATTTCATTTAATATATAAATATAATACTGTTCTTTCTATCAAATTCAAAGTTTCTACATAATAGACACTTTCATGATATTTAATGAAATTCAGAGCAGATCTTATTCTTTTACAAATACAGTAATTGAAGAGAAGAGATAAGAATTTAAAGAAGACAGCAATGCATCTTCATAGAATAAAAAAAAAGAATAGAGAAATTTAAAATAATACTAAGATCAAGCTTTAAAAACCCTTTTCTGAAAAAGAATTAGTTCTTTTATATGATATAAAGCTCAAAGCATCATATTCAGTGAAATTATAATTTTATTAAATAAGTTCTTATCACATTCAGCATACTAATCTTGAGAAAGAAAATTATCTTTTAAAAGAATTAAATAATATATCTTTGAAGAATATTATTATAGAAAATTATCTAAAATATTTCTTTTATTCTGATTCTGTATCTATATAAGATATATTTAATACAGCTACAGATAATGATACATCAGATATACTAGATAATACAGAGAAAGAGAAGAAAATAGTTACAGATAATTTATATAATAGAAAGTTATAGAATTCTTTAAAATTATTAATTTCACTGAATAAGAATTTTGCAGTGATGATTAATACTTAAATGTTTGCTTTGAGAAGATGTCTGATACTGTTATATATATATATATATATTTATGAAATTCTTTTCTTCATTTATTTCTCTATAATATTTTCACTGATTTGTTGCATCTATTCATTCTCTTCTATTTATTCTCTTTATTCATTAATCTTTATCAGTAAGTGTATTATCTTTTTCATTTCTTTCATCTTATTTTATTTCTTTATTTATATTAATCTATTTTTGATCTCTTCTACAGATAAACCTTGATTAATTCTTCTTTAATATTATATCTGAATCACATCAAGCTATGATGAAGTTGAGAGATAATATCATGATTTCAGTATTAAAGATAAAGAAATGAATTAAGAAGAATACTATTTCTGAAAAGTAGTAATTTCAGACACAGTAGCAGACTTTAAATATAATAATGAAGCTTCATGAGTTATCTGATAAACTTATGAAATCTTTATATAATTAAATAGTAGTGAATAACTTCTGAAAATCACATTTCTCTATTATAATGAAATTTCAAGCTATATAAGCAGCTTTCAGAGAAATATCAGAGAAAACAAAGATGATAAGAAATCAGAAGCAGTAATATTATAATAATATTATCAAAGCTTGAAAAAAATATAATACTTTATCTATAAAGTCTTTTATCTTTAAGTCTGATCATCAAGCTTGAAATCTTAGAAAGCTATTAACTCTCTATTTCTATAATAAAGTGATTCAGCATGTGAACTCAGCAGTATATAAGAGAGTTATAAATAGAGTAGAAGTACAAGAATAATTATTGAATAAACAGTCTACTCTTAGTAATATTATAAAAGCTGTATCAATGAGCTATATAACTACTGTATATATTAAGAAGTAATTTACAGTGATTGAAATGTTTATCAATAGCTATGAAGTGATGATGAATACTTTATAAATTCAGTAATTAAAATCTTCTCATTCTCAGTATATAGATTCATTGATATATAACATATTTATTTCTTCTACTTCTCATTTTTAAAGCACACTCAGTTCATCAGTATTGATAAAATCAGATTCAATTTCTTCTACTAATATTTCTATATATAATATATCTTCTACTGATTCTTCTCTTTCTTCTTCTATATTAACTATTAGATCAAGATCAATCTCTACTCATACTAGAGTTTCTTCAGATCTTAGTATTGAGATAGAGTAAATGATGAATTCTGAGCTCAGTTCATCTCTTTTATCTATTAGATCTCTTTCTTTATTATCTGATTTCACTTCTTCTATAAACTCTTTATCATAGATGATTACAATGTCAGTCAATGATTTTATTAATACTGTGAATTCAGAATTGTAGAAAATAGATAAGAAAAATGAATTAGTTATAGTAATAATAGTAGTAGTAAAGAATGATCTCAAGCAGAAGTGTATCTACTATAAACTAGTTAAAAAAGGTTTTATAAATTAACTTGAAAACTTAAAAGCTATTAAGAAGCATCTTTTTATTGAGTATTTAGTTATATAATATAATCATCTTCAGAGAAATCAGTATATGTGTTAATTTTATATAAAGAATCTTGCTAGTAAGACAGATCTACTTACTTATAATTTTAATTATTAGATAATAATTCAATAACTTTCTCTTCTATAACAGAATTATAATAGACTTAAGCAGTTTTATTCTGATAATACATCTTACTTTTATTTTCACAGCAGCAGTAGATTATTCAGAGCAGAGAATGAATTAGACATTTTTCATTTTTTTTATAAATCTCTTTCTATTCTCAAGAATCTCAATATTGAGAATATCAATTGAGCAAGAGTTATTAATTATTTAAGACTTCAAAATGTGACAGATAATAATCTTCTTTTATCATGATATTAAGATAAAACTATTATAGTATCAGTTTTTCATTGAATACATCAGACTGTTTCTTCTATTATTTTAAAATATTATAAATATACAGATACTCTTTCAAAGATTACTGATTATAAATTCAAGATATATTATTATCATCTTTAATATAATATTTCTCATTGAGAGTGATTAAGAAATATGATTTATTTAATTATGCAGCAAGTTATTTAACAAGACTCAATTTACTATACTTTTTATATTACTCTATATTCTGATCATAAAATAAAGCTTATTTTCTATTTCTACTATACAAAGTTTACTCATTCTGAAGATAATACTTGATTTTATTATATAGATTTCAATATTTATCAGATGATAGAGAAGAATCAGAGATAATATCAGATTCAAAGTATTATTAGTTTTAATTAGAAAGATGCTCAGAATTGCACAGAGTTGATTTCTGATATATATAAAAGAATTTAAGAATGAGAAAAAAGATTGAATTAGCAAGATGTTTCAAGAGATGAAGTAGTGCAGAGAATTATAAAGAAGCTTTAAAATAATGAAGACACTTATAAGTTTAATAAATAAAGAAAAGTTATATATCAATTGAATAAAGTACAGATCACTCAATCTCATCTATCTTATAATAGTATAGAAAAAGCTACTAGAATACATCAGATAATTCTTTCATGATTTATTAGTATTCAGAAAAATCATTCTACTTTAAAGATTTTAAATAATAATACTTAAGAAGAGTTAATAACAGTATATAGAGATTTTATATCTGATTCTACTACATCTTCTAATCTTTCTATTTATTATAGTTTTACTTTATATTCTTTTTCTGCAGCTTCTGTAATTACTGAACTTAATACAATTTTAGATACTTTAATTAATAGATATAGATGAATAGATTCAGTAGTTATCAAGAAACAGTATATTCTTTTTCAGAGAAGTCAAGAGTATATCAAGATCTATATTATGAAATGATATAAATGAGTACTTACTGTAGTATATAAAGCTTTCATAATCTTACAGACTGTAAAGTGAGCTCTATTTAGTGAAAAGAGCTATTTTTATTGTAAAAAGAATAATATAGATTCAGTATCAGTTCAGATAGATAGAGCTACAGCAGAGATAGACAGAGAATTAACTTAAGTAATAAAAAATACTTCATTGATTTATGAAAGAGAGAAGTGAAATATCTGACTCTAAGAATTAAAGTTTTTTCTAGAAGAGAGACATGATTTTTTTTTATATAATTTAAATTTTTTTTTTTTCAGATCATTCTTTTTTAGATTATTTTTTCTCTTTTCAGTTCTTTTCTTATTACTTATTTTAGATTATTTCTTCTTCTCATCTTTGTCTTTTCTTTCATTTTCTATATCTATTTGATTTTTCTCTCTCTTCTCAAGTCTTTTCTTATATTTATAAATCATTCAGTCATTATCATACTATCTGTATTTCAATATTATTTATATTATTTTCTGAGTTAGCTCTACTATTCTGAGATGAGATAGAAATATAATGAAAAATGATGATATATCAGAAAAAAGAAGAAATAGAGAGAGAGAAATATAGAAAAAAGAGATATGAAAAAGAGAAAGACTATTTTGAATAGAAGTATATATAGTGAAGAATTCTATCATCTTCTTGAAAATACAGTAATAAGAGAAGATATAGAAATGATAGAATATTGAGAGACTTTCTTGAAGAGAGAGAAATTGTGTGTGTATGAGATTTTTATATACATACATTTTTCATATAGATTTTATATAGAATATTGATGAGTTGATCTTCTTCTGCTAGCTATCACAAGAGATGTAGCACTTCTTTTCATTACAATAGTTAAGTTGATCATTTCTATTCAGTTCTTTGAGTAGATAGAATGACTGTATGTGCATCAACTGATGAGATGCTGTTTTATTTAATGTATGAGTATAATGCTGTTCTTTCTATCAAATTCAAAGTTTCTATATAGTAGACACTTTCATAGCATTTGATGAAATTCAGAGCAGATCTTATTCTTTTATGAATGTGATAATTGAAGAGAAGAGACAAGGATTTGAAGAAGACAGCAATGCATCTTCATAGAATGAGAGAAAATAATAGAGAAATTTGAGATAACACTAAGATCAAGCTTTAAAAATCCTTTTCTGAAAAAGAATTAGTTTTTTTATATGATATAAAGTTCAAAGCATTACATTCAGTGAAATTATAATTTTATTAAATGAGTTCTTATTGTATTCAGCATGCTAATCTTGAGAAAGAAAATTATCTTTTAAAAGAATTGAATGATATATCTTTGAAGAATATCATTATAAGAAATCATCTAAAATGTTTCTTTTATTCTGATTCTACATCTATATGAGATACATTTAATATAACTACAGATAATAATGTGTCAGATATACTAGATAATACAGAGAAAGAGAAGAAAATGATTACAGATAATTCATATAATGAAAAGCTGCAGAATTCTTTGAAATCATTAATTTCACTGAATAAGAATTTTACAGTGATGATTAATACTTAAATATTTACTTTGAGAAGATGTCTGATACTGTTATATATATATATATATATATTTATGAAATTCTTTTCTTCATTTATTTCTCTATAATATTTTCACTGATTTGTTGCATCTATTCATTCTCTTCTATTCATTCTCTCTATTTGTTAATCTTTATCAGCAAGTATATTATCTTTTTCATTTCTTTCATCTTATTTCATTTCTTTATTTATATTGATTTATTTTTAATCTCTTCTGCAGATGAATTTTAATTAATTCTTCTTTAATATCATGTCTGAATCATGTCAAGCTATAATGAAGTTGAGAGATAATATCATGATTTCAGTATCAAAGATAAAGAAATGAATTGAGAAGAATACTATTTCTGAAGAGTGATAATTTCAGACACAGTAGCAGACTTTGAATATAATAATAAGACTTCATGAGTTATCTGATGAACTTGTGAAATCTTTATATAATTAAACAGTAATAAATAACTTCTGAAAATTGTATTTCTTTATTATAATGAAATTTCAAGCTATATGAGCAGTTTTCAGAGAAGTATTAGAGAGAGTAAAGATAATAAGAAATCAGAAGCAGTAATATTATAATAATATTATCAAAGCTTGAGAAGAATACAATACTTTATCTATGAAGTCTTTTATCTTTAAGTCTGATTATCAAGCTTGAAATCTTAGAAAGCTATTAACTCTCTATTTCTATAATAAAGTGATTCAGCATGTGAACTCAGTAATATATGAGAGAGTTATAAATAGAGCAGAAGTATAAGAATGATTATTGAATAAATAATTTACTCTTAATAATATTATAAAAGCTGTATTGATAAGCTATGTAACTACTGTATATATCAAGAAACAATTTACAGTAATTGAAATATTTATTAATAGCTATAAGATGATGATGAATACTCTGTAAGTTCAGTAATTAGAATCTTCTCATTCTCAGTGTATAGATTTACTAATATATAATATATCTATTTCTTCTACTTCTCATTTTTAAAGTATATCTGATTCATCAGTATTAATAAAATCAGATTCAATTTCTTCTACTGATATTTCTATATATAATATATCTTCTACTGATTCTTCTCTTTCTTCTTCTATATTAACTATTAGATCAAGATCAATCTCTATTCATGCTAGAGTTTCTTCAGATCTTAGTATTAAAATAGAGTAAATAATGAATTCTGAGCTCAGTTTATCTCTTTCATCTATCAGATCTCTTTCTTCATTATCTGATTTCACTTCTTCTATAAATTCTTCATCACAGATAATTATAATGTCAGCTGATAATTTTATCAATACTGTGAATACAGAATTACAGAGAGTAGATAAGAAAAATGAATTAACTATAACAATAATAGTAGTAGTGAAGAATAGTCTCAAATAGAAGTGTATCTGTCATGAGCTAGTTAAGAAGAATTTTGTGAATCAACTTGAAAATTCAAAAGCTGTTAAAAAATATCTTTTTATTGAGTATTTAGTTATATGACATGATCATCTTCAGAGAAATCAGTATATATATTGATTTTATATAAAGATTTTTACTAGTAAGACAGATCTACTTACTTATAATTTTAATTATCAGATAATAATTTAACAACTTTCTCTTCTATAATAGAATCATGATAGACTTGAGTAGTTTTATTCTGATAATATATCTTACTTTTATTTTCACAGCAGCAGTAGATCACTCAGAGCAGAGAATGAATTAGATATTTTTCATTTTTCTTATAAATCTCTTTCTATTCTCAAGAATCTTGATATTGAGAATATCAATTAAGCAAGAATCATTGATTATTTGAAGCTTCAAAATGTGATAGATAATAATCTTCTTTTATCATGATATTGAGATGAAACTATTATAGTACTGATTTTTTATTAAATGCATCAGACTGTCTCTTCTGTTATTTTAAAATATTATAAATATACAGATACTCTTCTGAAGATTATCAATTATAAATTCAAAATATAT
Organism: [Emmonsia] crescens; assembly: GCA_002572855.1. Lineage (NCBI taxonomy): Eukaryota > Fungi > Ascomycota > Eurotiomycetes > Onygenales > Ajellomycetaceae > Emergomyces > [Emmonsia] crescens. Next base: position 11,251 of record PDND01000435.1, read on the forward strand.
TATTATCATCTTCAACATAATATTTCTCATTGAGAGTGATTGAGAAATATGATTCATTTAATTATATAGTAAATCATTTGATAAAACTCAGTTTACTATACTCTTTATATTACTCTATATTCTGATTATAAGATAAAGCTTATTTTCTATCTCTACTATATGAAGTTTGTTCATTCTGAAGATGATACTTAATTTCATTATATAGATTTTAATATTTATTAGATAACAGAGAAGAATCAGAGATAATATCAGATTCAGAGTATTATTAGTTTTAATTAGAAAGATACTCAGAATTGCATGAAGTTAATTTCTGATATATATAAAAGAATTTAAAAATAAGAAAAAAGATTGAATTAATAAAATGTTTCAAGAAATAAGATAGTACAGAGAATTATGAAGAAGCTTTGAAATGATAAAGACACTTATAAGTTTAATAAATGAAGAAAAGTTATATATTAACTGAGTGAAGTATAAATCACTCAACTTCATCTATCTTATAACAGTACAGAAAAAGCTACTAGAATATATTAAATAATTCTTTCATGATTTATTGATATTCAGAAGAATTATTCTGCTTTAAAAATTTTAAATAATAATACTTGAAAAGAGTTAACAGCAGTATATAGAGATTTTATATCTGATTCTACTACATTTTCTGATCTTTCTATTTATTATAATCTTACTCTGTATTCTTTTTCTATAGTTTCTATAATTACTGAACTTAATATAATTTCAGATACTTTAATTAATAGATGTAGATAAACAGATTCAGCAGTTATTAAGAAACAGTATATTTTTTTT
>PDND01000436.1:0-12040 GCA_002572855.1 [Emmonsia] crescens
AGAGAAAGCTCTGATATTACAGTGAATCTAGTCTTTTTATTATCTAGACTTCACAGTATAATAATTAGTTATAAAATAGATTTAGATACAGATATAATCTCAGATTATCTATTAATAGTCACAGTTATCAAGCTCAGCACTGTATAGATAAATAAAAAAAGAAGATACTGATATTAAGTATACTCAGAATAAGTAATATAAAACTATTAAATACTACAGAGCTCAGAAGCTCTTCTATTCAGAGAATAGATAAACAGTTATACAATCTATTTTATAAGCTTTGTAAAGAGACTAGTAATTAAATATATAAAAGTTATAAAATATAAATAGCACAGTCATATCTAATAATCATTACAAGTTACTAAAATAGTTAATAACTATAAGAAAGTTAAAAGAAATAAATATATCTTAGAGAAAAACATGATCAGAGTTTAAGCACTGTGAAATAAAGAAATTAAACTGATAAAAATAAACAGTTTTAGAGATCTAATATATAGCACAGAATTCAAGCTTAAATTACTATAAAAAATAATAAAATGAGAACAGTGCAGTAATAATAAACAGACACAGTTATTAAAAATTCTATTATTAAAAAGAGAAGAGCTGAAGAATTAGACAATAATAATTATTTTCAAGAATAAAATAGAAACTCTGTGATAGTAATTCTTTTCACTATCACTAAAAATTAATATAGAGAATATAAAGCTTGAATTATAATTATAGAAGATAATTAATAATATAAGTATTACAGAGAAAAGAATGATAGTGCTAATAGTATAACTACTCAGTGATAAAGTGTTAGAAGTAAACAGTATTTTTAATAGATTTCTAAAAATACTAGAATCAGTCTTTATTAAAATAATAATAGAGCTCACTAGAGTATACTGAGAGTGAGAACACTACTCAGAAATCTTTAAAATAGTTAAAATAGTGATATTTAAAAAGTCTGAAAAGAAAGACTATTAGAGAGTAGAAGTCTGAAGACTTATTACACTGCTAAATACAGTGAGAAAGATTATAGAATCAGTGACTGTGTAGAAGTTAAAATAACTGATAGAGCTGTATAATCTACTGTTTTCACAGCAGATAAAAGTCAGATAAAAGTATTTAATAGAAATAGTAATTTCATTACTATTAATACAGATCAGAATAGTCTAAGAGAAGTTTAATACAGTGACTACAGTACTATCTCTGAACATCTCAGAAGTCTATAACAGAGTATTTAAAAACTGTCTAATTTATATTCTTGAAAAGAAGAGTCTATCAAGATAACTGATAAAATAAGTGTATTTCTTTATATTAGAAAAACACTTTATACTCAATTTTAAAGAATAGAAAATAGAGATCTTCAATATTACAGTAAATATATTTCAGAGCTCATCACTATTATTAATTCTTTTTCTATTCTATAATAAAAAGCTATTATAAGTATACTTTTCAGATAATAGATCAGTGAGCTGTATAGACTTTATAAATAATATTAATATAATAGTCTACAGACATTTAATAGAAGTCAACTGCAGACAGTTTTAAGTAATATATAGAAACTGTGAAGAATGAGCACACAGATATGAAATTATCTTCACTTTTTAAAAATATAAGCTGATACACTTCATCAGAGTATATATATATTTTAATTAAAATCATTCTCTATATCTATCACAGCAGATTATTAAATTATAGAAGATTATAAAAGTTCTAGATATCTGACTAAACTCTAAACTACAGTGAAAAAATTATATAAATATAATTATAGAAAAGATGAAATTATAGATAAAAGTACTAACTCAAATCACACAAGTTATCTAAGATGTATCACTTTATTAAATCAGAATAATATATAATATGATTATATAGTCAGTCATTATTTATAGTATAATTATATAATATCAACTGTGAATCAAGTATGAAAGTGAAATACAGAATAAATATTAAATAGAAGAGTTAATAAAAGTGTAAAATAAATATCTGAGAGCAGTGATAAGAATTTATAAAGTAATATCTATATTTACACTGAAGACTGAAACACACATATTATCACTGAACATCTATTTTAATGAAGTGATGACTAAAGTTATAAAAAAAATGAGAATCTCAGATATAACTGCTCAGACTGAGAAAATATATAAAATAATAAAAATTAAGCTGTAAAGAAAAGAATAGAAATAAAGAAAATTTATTAAAAAGATACTACACTCTGAAAAGTTATCTGAAGATTGAGAAAGAATCTGAATAGAAGAAATAAGAAAAGAGACTAGACAGAGTATAAGATTAGAAAGTACTGAGTATATCTTCTTTCAATAGTGAATTTAAAGAGAAATTATAAGTAGATGAAGAAAACAATGACAGACAAGAGTATTATTTTAATATAAGCTCTTTGAAAAATCTCTGAATAAAAAGATAATTAACTGATATAAAAGACTAAGTAAGATCAGAAGCTCACTGATCATTCAGCTCTAATTAAATAAAACAGATTTAATAGTATTTTTTAATAGAAGATAGATATTTAATTACTCAATATCAGTCTGTGAATGTGAATACTTATATAAAACAGTGATATATATAATAATACACTGTAACTGCTTTCAATAAAGCTGAGAAAGTCTGTTTTATAAAAACAGATTAGATATGAGATGACTACTGAATATTAGAAAAGAGCTGCACTATTTAATAAAATAATGACTGAATCAGAGAATTCTACTATAGTTTTTACTAGTTAGAATACTGAGTATCTATCAATACTGATCACACTAAATGAGAAGAATGTGATAAATACAATGACTCTCAGTAAATGTGAGTCTAGTGTATTAAAATTAATATAAAATGAATATAGCATGCATCACAATATCTAACTTATGTATAGAGTATATATACTTTCACTCATTCTGTGCAGAAAGTGCTTTTTCTTTATTTTAATAAAGTGTGTGAAGTGTGCTCTTTCTCTCTCTCTCTAAAAACAGTAGTGACTGATTTCTGATAATCTGAAGTCTGTTTAATTATTTGAATAGATCTGCTGTGCATGAAGTTTTTAGCTCAGTGATAAGTATACTTATCACAAGATTTTCTCTGTTAAATAGTAATAGCTCTCTCATATATTCTTGTGATTAAGTGATGTATGAAATAATAATAATAATGAAAATCTTGAAATTCAATTATATTTATATAATATAAGTGAATTGAGATCTAGAAATGTTTTATAACTGATAATATAAATTAAGTATCTAGAGATATTTAATTTAGTAACTTCAGAAAAAAATCACATCACTTTATTCAATTTTCAGAGATATAAGCTTATTCAGACTTACTTTTTTTCAAGATATTATTTTATTATTATTACAAGCTTGTTTCTTCATTATAAACTCTTTTAATAAATTGAAAGAGATATTCTTTTACTTCAATCTCTTGAATTTCACAGAGAAGTGAAAATAATATTTAACTAAATTAAAAAATGAATGATCTATTAATAAAGAGTGTCATTTTTCATTATTTTATTATTATTTATTAGATTTCAATATCAATCTATTCATAGATGAGTGAAAATATAAAAATCACTACTTTTTAACTTCATTTCATCTCTGATTGATATATTCATTATTTAGATTAAATTAAATAGAAATATTATCAGTTATTTAATTAAGATTTCTGATCAGATCTTGTATTTTTTATATTAGTAATTAAATTAAAACTGTTAAATTAATCTAATTTAATGTGATAAGTTTATTAGTTTATATTTCTATTTTTCAGACAGAGATGAAAATATTATCATAATTTTAAATTTCAAATTATATATATTTTTATACTGTATTAATTTCAGTATAGTTCTATCAGATTGATTCACTGTCTTCTGTATTCTTTTATATCTTTAATATATAATTCAGTTATAAGAAAAAAAGAGAACTCTGATAATATATTTTTCTTTTTAATATACAGTGTAATCTTGTATTTTATACTGTTCAGCACAGCTGTAAAGATACAATTACTTATTAATATATAATGAGATTTCATCATTGAATCTCTTGAATCTGTGCTATATCACAGATACTGTTCATCTGAAATAATATATAAATCAGAAATAAAAAGTTTATTTAGTATTTTAATATTCAGTGTCTTCAGTATTGATGATTTATTATCATTGATATAATTAGAGTTTGCAGTTATCAGAGCTTGAATTTTGTATAGAAATATCTGTTCATTATTCATATTCTCAACTGATATTAATTCATTTCTAAGTATTTTTTTTATTTTCAAGTTTTAAAGATTCTTTCTTATACTTCTGAGAGATTCTGCTCTAATATTCAAAGTAATCTTTATTTTATTAGATAAAGAGACAGAGACATCTGTACTCTTTAACTCTGTAGATTATTTCTTCTAAGATATTCTGCTGATTTTTTACTTATAGTTATTATTATATTACTGAGTCATTGCACTCAGACACTATTATCTTTATCTTTTAAAAATCTTATTAAATATATTCAGAAATTGTAAGATGAAATTATATAGAATAATATATATACAAGACTTTATATTTCAGAATTTAAATCACTTATTTAGTATATTCTGTCTACACAGTTTCAGTTTCATCTGTTTCTGTAGTAGCAGACACTTTTTATTATTTAATTATAACTTCTCTCTCAGTACAGAAACTGTTCAGTCATAAACTTTTAATTTATTATATTTTTTTATATATTCTGATATTAATTTATTCTATTTTATATTTAGTTAGATAACAGTGTTTGAGATTGATCAGAAGATAATCAGTTCTAATAGAGACTGAGTAGTTATTAATAAATATAGTATAATAAACTATTATATCAGAGTAAATAATTATTTAAATGAAAAGATACAGAAACTCAGAAGAAGAAAATAACTGATATTATATTATATAATAAGTCTCACTATATAAGTAAGTATTAAACTTAACTATAATTAAGTTATTTATATTCTTTAACAATCAATTGATCTGAATACTAAGAATAGTATTTACTAAATATAATATAGTTATAGATCTATTATTTTTTATAATTAATTATATAAATTTTGATCTTGATATATCTATAATATCAAGATATAACAGTTTTAATATAAACTACTATAGTTTTAATATATTGATAATATATATATATTTCACTGATTATTCTTCATCTGAATTCTTATCAGAAATACAGTCTATAATATTATTCTTCACTTTATCTATAACTTTATCTGTAACTTCATCTGTAACTTCATCTGTAATTTTATTTTTATTTAATATACTTTTCTCTGCTGTATAAACTGTTTTTCTATACTATTAAGTTTCTTTAAATATCATCTTCTCTCACTTCTGAGTCATCTTTTTATTCTGTACTATAAAATCTGAATGATAAAGTGAATTATACTGATTTCAGTCAATATAGTTATTTATATAATAAGTTATTAACTTATTACTAGACTCACTGATCTTAGAGTTAACTGAAATAATATAAGCTCTGTATAATATTTAATTCACTTTATAGAATCTATAATAACTTTTTTAAAGCTGATTATCTGTACTTATTATTTAAAGCTTGTTCATTTCTATTATTTTATAAATATTATGAGAAAGATCAGTTCTTGACTGAAACAGATTTATAAACACATCTGTATAGATAGCTGATTTTCTTAGAAAAAACTGAGACTGAGTTTTAGTTATAGTGAAATTCTCAGTATTTTCAACAGTTATAATAGTAAGAAGTTGATCAATCATCATTTCATTCAGAATTAATTATATACTATATTTTATTATAAAATTTTTCTTCTCTCTTTCTTTAATTCATATACAGTTATATCTTCATTTCTCAGATCTCTATCATGATAATGAATATTATATATATTTTTTAATTATGTATTCTTCATCTATTGAATTTTTGTCAGTTGTTTTTTAAATACTCAGTGATGTATAAAATTGAATTTTATAGCTATTTATTTAATTGAAATTGAAGATATTCACTGATTCATTGAGATTTTCAGATGAAGTGAAAAATGATTATTAATTTTACATATATAGAATAAAGTTGACTAAATGAAGTAAAAAGTCATTCTTTCATACACTTAGTTAACTGATAATCTCTAAAGCAGTGATCTGATCATTTTAAAGTTCTGTTAAACTAACATTTTTATCTTATCAATTAATATTAATTATATTCATTAATTATATTGAAAGAGTTACTTTAAGTTCTATATTCAGTTTCAGAGAATTCTTAGATTAAAATGATATTTTATTTTATATGAAATCTTGTATAACTGTTAAATACTGATTATTTTAAATAATCTGATTTTTATAGTTATAATGACAGTTGATGTGAGAATATAAATTTTTAAGTGTTTATATATATACTGTCAGACTCTCTGGTCACGTGACCTAGTTTTCCATTATATAGCTGTCTCACTAGCTAGCTCTTTTTATTCAATCAAGCTTGCCATCTTCTGTCAGATTATGAGACTCATTTTACACTGATTTATAGTCAATTTGAGTGATTTCTTATTAAAAAGATAGACATCTTGCTTCATTTAATACAGAATCATCTTATTTATTAAAAAGAGTCACTATTTTAACATTATTTTGAAATTTTCAGTATTATTTGAATTTTTTGTCTCTGCTTGCTTAGCTTGATGACTTTTTTAATGCATGAAAAATCTGCATCTAATTGATGAAATATACTAGAGAAATCTGATTTGATAAGAAATCTACTGAATTAAACTTTATTTTGAAGAGAAAAACAATATATTACTTTAATCAATAAAAATGAAGAGATGATGAATTCATCTGATACTCATTATATAATGAGATCACATTCTCAATGTGTGAGCTCTTCTGACTCAGTGAAGTCATTGTCTCACTTATCTTCTTCTTCATTCAATTTTAATATACATTCTAGATCTTCTATATCTACAGTCTGAGAACATCTCTCTGAAGCATTTGAAAGCTCTGTTAATAATTCTATTAATTATCTGAACACACTGAAGCAGAGTCATAACAGTCTCACTACAGCTCTCTTCACTGTTAAATCTATTAAAGAAAAACAGTGAGCTTCACTCTCTGATGAGTCAGAGATGAATCTGAATATCATTGAAGATGAATATAACATTATTCATTATCTAGCTGATTGAGACTTACAGAAGTTGAAGTTTATAATATAAAGAGAATATTGTAAGATTTTAGAGCTGCAGCTTGAACTTGTATAACTGCAGATTTTTAATCTGAATATACTTCTCTCTTAACTCTCTTTATCAGTGTCTTGAGATGCTGTATAAAATCTCAATATAGAGAGTATTTTTAATTATACTCTATATAACTCTGATAGCTGTGCTAAGAAGGCAATCACTCAGTTCAGACAAGATATTAAGAATATTGACAAGCTGAATACTCTCACTGACACTGTCAACTATATTATATGAAGAGCTGCTATAAAAGTGAAGATAATTAATACTCAGTGCTGAATTATTATAGATAAAAGATAGTATAAGAATTCTCTGAAAAGCTCTGAATGAGCACTCTTTTAAAATACTAAAAATAGATGATTATATATCTTTATATTAAATTCTCTCAGTGCTACTGTGAGAACTCATATTATATAAGAGAATGATAATTGTATAGTATACACTCTTTGAAACATTCTAGAGAATGAGTATTCTATTTTAAAAATACAGTAATACTGTGAGATAGTAGTAAAATTCATAACTTTAGCTGAGACACAGATGAATGATATTCATCTATTTTTTAAAAAGTTTCACATCTCTATTATAAAATTGAAGATGCTTGATATCAAGCTTCTGAACTCTATTATATTTAATATTTTCTATTTCACTCTCTCTAATATATAATGAAATTATACTCAGTGTAAGATTAAAGAATCTCAAATCTTGAAGTTTACTGCTGTGATGTTGAATGTCAATTCTTTAATAAAAGAGATATATACTTGTTTAAACTCTCTCAAGATAAAGAATAAGAAGTCTCAACTATCAGTTATAACTATTACTACTTCTCAAGTTAATATTACTGAAAAGTTGAAATTCTCTCACTCTTTGAACTCATCTATCATACTCTCTAGCATGTGTGAGAGATCTCATAATAATTATAAAGAACATGATAACTGTAATGAATGTAATGAATATATCTCTGTATCTATCTATCTGAAGTGTAATTAATATTATAATAAAATGTGTTGAACTGCTCACTCTGAAACTGTCTTGAAGAATTAATAGAAGAAGAATATTACTAAAATCAAAGAATTTCAGAATAAGAATAATAGTGAAGATAGTGATCAATTAATTATCTCTGATAATGAAAATTCATATCAATTAACTAATTTAGTGAAGATTATTAGAGTTTCAGTATATCTAGCAGAATTCTGCTCATTCTCTGTATCTATATAAAATACTGATACTGAGAGTCATATAATTAATAAAAGATCTCTATTTTTAATATTCTTTTCAATTGACAGTCTGACAGTTCAAGTCACTAATAAAGCTATCTTGAAAATTCAGAGTGTTGAAATAATGTTCATCTCTATAGAGAATAGAATGATTGAATTCAATTCTATCTACTTTATTTCTGAACTCTCTGCTAATCTCATTTCTGCTGATCTATTGAAACATCAGAGCTATTCTTACTATGATATGTATATAGATGCAGAAAACTATTTTGAAATTATCTCTTCAGATAATCAGAATATTATATATGTTAACCTTTCTTATCACAATATCTATATTCTCTCTGACAACTCTCTGATATATGAGAGAATTATAAATGATTCAGTATACAGAGCTCTTGTCTATGTAGCTATCTTAAAGCTGAAAACTGTGTTAACTGAATATAACTTCAATGCAGCATCTCTCAGCCTGTTTAGTAGAGATGAGATAGAGTATCTAGTTAATTCTCAGAATTCTGATACTGACTCATTCATCATATTTTCTTCTTCTCAGATTTCTGCTATTCTTCTGAAGTAATTGACAATTAATGAATGACATTGTCAGCTAAATTATATTGAGACTGACAATCTCATTAAAATGTTCAGAGACTTCTGATTTGATATTATAATAATAAGTTCTAAGAAGCTCTCATTCTATGCTATATGCATGAAGATTTCTCAGAAGTGAGTATTTTATAAGAACTCTCTGCTTCATCATATCACTCAAAAAGCTTTAAAGATTTGAGTGAATATCTTCAGTGAAGATCAGATGCTCAGTGAGAGTCAGATACTCAGTGAAAATCAGATGCTCAGTGAGAGTCAGCTCTCTATCTCTGAAGCTGCTACATACAGTAGTAAGAAGCTAGTATTGATTATAACTGATAATATCACTAGAATAAGATGAATCTTTCTTTTAGAGTGAAAGAATAAAACTTTTAAATATCTGTGTATCTTCAATCAATTCATCAAGAATCTGCTAGAATATGAGATTGTAATTATTCATTCTGACTATGATGAATTGAATTCAAACACAGTCACTCAGTATATACTATTCAAAGAAATTAAATGAGAATCTACTCTCTCTCACATTCTGCAGCAAGATAATATATTCAAACACTCTATCAGATTAATATATGAAAAAGCTCAAGCTCTATTAATAGATATCTCTGCTTCTGAAAAGATGTGAGATGAAGCTGTGATTACAGCTACAGAGCTTCTTAATTTAATGTTAATATCAACTGTTCTATATAATAATTTCAAGAACTCTGATCTGAAGCTGATTACTCTGTATAAAATATAATTTAAAGCTCTTTCATTGATCTGTGATATATATTGTTGAAGCTGCAAGGCTTTTTTAAAGATAGTTCTGAGATCTGTTAATAAGATGATCTTCTGCTCACTAGAGCTAGTCTTTGTTAAATATAACAGTTTTACTAATTATCATCTGATTGACCTCTTAAATGAGTGCTTCTATATCTCAAAGAATATTGTCTTTCAAGAGAATCTTTATATAGTGAATTCTTCTATTTCACTGTCAGAGAATATGAAGCAATTACTCTCTGCTATCTATTAAGTCACTGTTACAGTTTCTAATCATTTCACTCTCAATTTCTTCATCAAAGAAGCATTTCACTCTGAGTCTTCTCTATTCATGAAATCTATGAATGATTAATGAATTGATTATGAATTTACATCAAGAATTTCAATTTTTTTAATACAGAACACACATATCTCTGATAAAACTAATATCATGAATTTAGTGAGAAACAGTATGAATAAGTCTAACTCTAGAGTCAATCTTTTTAAATAGAATACTGTGTCATTGAATTTGAAACTGTCTATAAACTCAGTAATTATTACTCTATCACTTCTGAAAAACCTCTTATAAGCTTATGAATTCTCTGAATGAAAATACTATCATTATATCTGTCTTGATAAAATTAATAGATTGAAGCTAATAGAGATCTGATATCTAGTTAAACACATCTTGAATATGACTGTTCTACATAATCTATAAGTATTCAATAAGAAAGTTAATAACATGAGTAATATTATCTGATATAAAGCTAGATGAGTAGTCTGTGAGAACTATTAAGAAAGAGAGATTAACTATAATAGAATATATATCTCTGTGATATCTGTCTTCACATTCTGAGCTCTTATAATAATCTCAGTATTCTGCAATTGACAGATGCTACAGATTGACATGATTACTGCATTTCTTAACACTCAATTATCAAAGCATGAATGTATATATATATATCAACTCACTGAATTCAAAGAGAGTTATAAAGATCTTGTATATAAGTTAATACAGAAACTCTACAGTCTTAAGCAAGCTACTCTATTATAATATGAAAAGCTGTGAAAAATACTCATTATTTTAAACTTCTGTATCAGTCTCTACAATACAGATCTATTCATTTATAATATCTATATTATCTATATTACTATCTATATTAATAATGTCTGATTATATAATCTGAATATGAATAATCTATGCTGAGCTCACTTCAAAATATCTGCTCACTATAAAATTAAGAATGTGAGAGACACTAACTACTATTTAAGTATGAAGATAGAGCAGAATTTCACTTCTCTAATACTATTTTAACTTCTATTTATTAAGAATTTTTTGAAGGAATTCTCTATGAACAACTGTCACTCTATCTTCACTTTTATAAAGAAGAATATTAATTTTATAAATAATGATAAAGAGTCTGTTATCTATATAAGAGATTTTACACTCTACTTCTATTAATCAGATATTGAATCTCTTCAGTATCTTACTGTCAACACTCACTCTGATATGAGTTTTATTAATAGATTTCTTGAATGTTTTAGCTTCTGCTCTATATCAAAGAATTGAACTACTTTCAAATGTATACTCTGCTATCTTCAGAGTGCAATGAATGAGAGTGTTATCTATTATAGAAATACTGATATTGAATCTGTTATATATATAAATGTCAATTGAGTGAGTAGAGACTCTGACTTCTGTTTCACTACTAACTATATCATCTACATAATCAGTGATCTGATGATATAATAAAGCTATAAATAGACAGATATATTTAAATTATCTATTAAGACTGAATATATATTATCTATCAAAGCTGTCTATGAGTTAATTCATCTCTGTAAGCTTCTTACTAATATCAGCTTTCTCTCTATCTGATAAAATGAATTAGATGCTGAAGATAGACTTATTTTCTCTCTCTCTAACACTCTTATCTATATCATTTATGCTGATAATAAGTTCACTATCAAGCTCTCATCTAGTGAAGCTATCTCACATCACTTAAAGTATATAGAGATCTACTATCATACACTCTGTAATCTTGTTCAGAAGAGTGAAATCAAGCTCTGCTATATACTCTTCACTGAGAATACAGTGAATGATCTTACTAAGCCTCTGAAGTCTATGAAGTATAAGAGATGAAAGAATATTTTAAAGATTAAGAGCTAGAGAGAGTAGATGTTGAGAAGAATGATACTTGAACTAGTTTTTTTCTATTTTAATTATTCTATTTTTTCAGTTTCTTTTGTACCTGTACTTGGCAGTAGGCCTATTTTTGTATATAGTTTCAAGTATTGCTACTATGATGAGTGAG
>PDND01000437.1:0-12022 GCA_002572855.1 [Emmonsia] crescens
GATTGTGTATGTGTATTATCACTTCTTCACTCTTATTTAGTCATTTTTCAAAGCAGCTTAAGCTTGAACTCTGTACTATGTATTAGATCTCTGAAGCTGTTTATCTTGATCAGCTTGATCTCTCTATTTCACAGTGCTCAAGCTCTGATCATGTTTTTCTCAGAGATATATCTATTTCTTTTGACTTTCTTATATTCATTGACTATTTTAGTGATTTATAATGATTATCAGATGCAGCTGTGCTGTCTATATCTTATAATTTTTATATATTTAGCTGCTAGTTTCTTTACAAAGCTCATGAAATAGACTGTATAATTATCTATCTATTCTCTGAATAGAAGAGCTTCTGAGCTCTGCAGTGTTTAACTATTCTATATTATCTGCTCTGAGTATACTTAATATCAGTGTCTTCTTTCTCTATTTATCTGTGTGATACTGAGCTTAATAACTGTGATCACTGATAGATGATCTGAGATTATATCTACTTCTGAGTCTATTTTATAACTAATTATCATGCTGTGAAGTCTGAGTGATAGAAAGACTAAATTTATTATGATACTGAAGCTTTCTCTATTCTATCAGATTATAGCTTCTTCTAATATTACTAGATACAGGTTCAAGACACTGATTTGTATATTTAGCTTTTATATTATAATAAAGTTCTGTCTAACTCTTTCATCTTCTCACTGAAAGTGATATACATTGAAGTCTTTAATTACTACAGTTTTCACTTATTACACACTCTGACTATCAGTTTACATATATAGCACTGCTTCTGTCTTCTTCATTATCTCTTATAGCTAATGAATGAAAGAGTTAATGAGTGTTACTGTGTAGCTCTCTGATGATGCTGTGTACATGTTTATAATATTAATTAACTCTCTTTCTGTTTTCAGTGTGAGCACTAGTATATGTATAAAGACTATTTTAATCTTTCATATTCTTACTGTCAGTTACTTATTAATTAGAAAACATACTTTTATACTCTCTTTCTTCATTTCTATCTGTCAGAAACTGCAGTTTACTGAATAATATATATCTGTTCTAAGTTATTTCTGTATTCATAATTTCTGTATTATAATTATATTGTAGTTTAGTACTGTTTCAGACTTTGCTAGAAAAGATTTTATAACTCTATCTAACTTATACATATTATACTGTAGAATAGCTAGATATTTCTTTATAGTTCATTCTATTAAATACTCTGTATTATATTATTCTGTACTGATATTTTAGCTGTACTTTGATTACTTATAGCTTATATAAAGTCTGTCATGAACTCTTACTATAGTACTTCTACTCTTACTATATCTGTAAGTCTTTCTACTCTTCTGAGTGTTTTCACTGATTTATTCTATTATAATCTATTTCTCTTTCTTGAATAGTTGAAGTCTTCTGTGTCTGATATTTTTATTTTATAGTGCTTAAATCACTCTATCAGTGTTTTCTTTATACTTTTAGTGACAGTTTTTCTCTCTGAGCAGCTGAAGTTTCAGACTGTGTGATTTTCTTCACAGTTACTATACTTGAGCTTGCTGTTTTCTAGTACTTTAGAGTATGTTTTATCACTGTGACTCTTCTGTGCACAGTGACTGCAGATTTTCTCTTTTTAATAGAAGTGAGTGATATATTTATATTACTGACAGTTGAAGCATCAGATTATTTAAATTTCTCTGTAAAAAATCTCAGTTATACAGTATTTATTATTCAGAATAATATCACTGTCTATTAGAGTATTGACTTAATATAATACTGTTATATTGATAATTATACTTTTATATAATTTTTATTACTTAACTATGATTTTATTCATCTTATAAATCAGTGCTCTGTACTGTAAAGTTGAATTCTATTTATATACACTCTCAACTATCTATTCTGAAGTGTCTCAGTCAATGATATTCAGTGATACACTTTTAATCAGCACTGTATATATTTTATACTTTATACACACTTTATTCTCTCATTCATATATTCAGTCATTGTTTACTATTAACTCTGTCTTGATATTCTGAGTGTCTGTCATTAGTATTATGTTCTCACTGAGTATGTGTTTCATCACTACTACTGCTCTCTTTATTATATTCTTGATAATCTCATTCACTCATTTAATAATTGTTTTAAGAGTCTGTTTAACTTCTGATATAATCTTGCAGCTGCAGTATATAATTATTATCTCTCTCAGTATCTTTATTAATATAATTTTAACTGAGAACTCTTCTCTGACAGCTACTGATGCTCAGATTGAGACTCTATTGAGTTTATTATATGAGTTTTGATATATTAATATACTTATTACTTATTTTATTCTTCTCAGCAGCTGATCACACAGCTCTATTTTTATCTTCTTTATTATCTTCATTATCTTCTGAAGATACTTCTTTTCTTTCTCATTAATCTCTTCATCTCTCTTTTCTTCTCTAAGAACTTCAGTGAGTATATATATAGCTGTAGCTAGATTATTTATCTTCATATTCTGTTTAACAGAGTTTTTCTGCTCTGATATGTATCAAGCTTCACATGTATCATCTATCTTCATCTTCTTCATCATCTCTTTTTCAGCTAGTATCATCTTTTGCCTGTGCAATGAGCATCTAGCACTCTTTTCTTCTCTCATTCACACTTCTATCATCTTTTTGTATGAGGCTTTTTCGTTTGATGCGCGTTTTTTCTATATATAAAGTATAAAATGTATACAGTGTTTACATTTTTCATATAGATTTTGACAGAAGGTGGCAAGCTTGATTGAATAAAGAGAGCTAGCTAGCGAGACAGCTATATGGTGAAAAACTAGGTCATGTGACCAGAGGGTCCGACACCCCCACTCATCATAGTAGTGGTACTCAAAACTACATACAAAAATAGGTCTACTGTCAAGTACAGATACAAAAGGAACTGGAAAAATAGAATAATTAAAATAGGAAAAAACCAGTTCAAGCATCATTCTTCTCAACATCTACTCCTTCTAGCTTTTAATCTTCAAAATATTCTTTCATCTCTTATACTTCATAGGTCTCAGAGGCTTAGTAAGGCTGTTCACTGCATTCTCAGTGAAGGGCATATAGTGAAGCTTGATTTCACCCTTTCAAATGAGGTTGTGAAGTGTGTGATAGTGGACCTCTATATGCTTCAAGTGGTGTGGGATAGCTTCACTAGATGAGAGCTTGATAGTGAACTTATTATTGGCATGAATGGTATAGGTGAGAGTGTTAGAGGGGGGGGAAATGAGTCTATCTTCAGCATCTAATTCATTCTGCTGGGTAGGGAGAAAGCTGATGTTAGTAAGAAGCTCATGAAGGTGGATTAGCTCATAGGCAGCTTTGACAGATGATATATATTCAGCCTCAGTAGATGATTTGAATATGTCTGTCTGCTTGCAGCTCTGTCACGCCACCAGGCCGCTGGTCATGTAGATGATATAGCCAGTAGTGAAGCAGAAGCCAGGGTCTCTACTCACTCAATCAGCATTCACATATGTAACAGGTTCAATATCAGCATTTCTATAATAGATAACACCCTCATTCATTGCACTCTGAAGATAGTGAAGCATACATTTGAAAGCAGCTCAATTCTTTGATGTAGAGCAGGAGCTAAAACATTCAAGGAATTTGCTGATAAAACTTATGTCAGAGCAGATGTTAGCAGCAAGATACTGAAGAGATCTGACATCTGATTGATAGAAGCAGAGTGTAAAATCCCTCATATAGACAACAGGCTCTTCATCATCATTTATAAAATTGATATTCTTCTTCATGAGAGTGAAGGTAGAGTGGCAGTTGTTCATAGAGAATTCCTCCAAAAGATTCTTAATGAATAGAGGTTGAGATAGTGTTAGAGAAGCAGAATCTCACTCTATCTTCATATTCAAATAGCAATTAGTGTCTCTCATATTCTTAATCTCATAGTGAGCAGATATTTCAAAGTGGGCCCAGCACAGATTATTCATATTCAGGCTGTATAATCAGACATCATCAATGTAGACAGTAATATAGACAACACAGATGTCATGAATGAATAGGTCTGTGTTGTAGAGACTGATATGAAAGTCTGAAGCAATGAGCATTTTTCACAGCTCTTCATATTATAATAGAGCAGCTTGCTTGAGGCTGTAGAGTCCCTGCATCAACTCATATACAAGGTCTCTCTGATTCTCTTTGAATTCAGTGAGTTGATGTATATATATACATTCATGCTTTGGCAATTGAGCATTAAGAAATGCAGTAATCATGTCAATCTGCAGCATCTGTCAATCACAGAATGCCAAGATCATCATGAGGGCTTGAGACATGAAGGCAGATATCACAGAGATGTACATTCTATCATAGTTAATCCCTCTTTCTTGATAGTTCTCACAGACTACTCATCTAGCTTTATATCAGATGATATTATCTGTGTTATTAACTTTCTTATTGAATATTTATAGATTATATAGAACAGTCATATCTGGAGTGCATTCAACTAGACATCAGGCCTCTATTAGCTTCAACCTATTAATTTTATTGAGACAGGCATAATGATAGTATTTCCATTCAGAGGATTCATGAGCTCATGAGAGGTTTTTCAGAAGTGACAGAGTAACAATTGCTGAGTCTGTAGACAGTTTCAAATCTGATGACACAGCATCTCATTCAAAAAGGTTGACTCTAGAGTCAGACTTATTCACACTGTTCTTCACTGAATCTGTGATATTAGTTTTGTCAGGGACATGTGTGTTCTGCATCAAAAAGGTTGAAATTCTTGACATAAGTTCATAATCAATTCACCAACCATTTGTAGGTTTCATGAATGAAGGAGGCTCAGAGTGAAATGCTTCTTCAATGAAGAGATTGGGGGCAGAATGGTTAGAAACTGCAATGATGGCTTGATGAGTGGCAGAGAGCAATCACTTCATATTCTCTGGCAGTGAAGCAGAAGAATCTGCTGCATGAAGATTCTCTTGAAAGACAATGTTCTTTGAGATATAGAGGCACCTGTTCAAGGGGTCAATCAGATGATAATTAGTGAAACTGTCATATTCAACAAAGACTAGCTCTAGTGAGTGAGAGATCATCTTATCAATGAGCCTTGAAACTATTTTTAAGAAAGCCTTGCAGCCTCAACAACATATGTCACAGGCTGATGGGAGGGCCTCAAGCCATGTCTTATACAGAATAATTGGCTTCAGGTCAGGGTTCTTGAAATCATTATACAGAACAGTTGATATCAGCATTAAATTAAGAAGCTCTGTAGTCACAATCACAGCTTCACTTCACATCTTTTCAGAAGCAGAGACATCTATTAATAGAGCTCAGGCTTTTTCATATATCAATCTGATAGAGTGTTCGGATACGCCATCTTGCTGTGAGATGTGAAGAGAGGTAGGTTCTCATTTAATTCCTTTGAATAGCATATACTGAGTGACTGTGTTTGAATTCAATTCATCACAGTCAGAATGAACAATTGCAACCTCACATTCTAGCAGATTCTTAATGAATTGGTTGAAGATATACAGATATTTAAGGGTTTCATCCTTTCACTCTAAAAGGAAGATCCATCTCATTCTAGTGGCATTGTCAGTTATAATCAATGCCAGCTTCTTGCCACTATACATAGCAGCTTCAGAGACAGAGGGCTGGCCCTCACTGAGTGTCTGGCCCCCACTGAGCATCTGGCCCTCACTGAGCATCTGACCCTCACTGAGCATCTGACCCTCACCAAAGATATTCACTCAAATCTTTAAAGCTTTTCAGGTGGCATGATGAAGTAGAGAATTCTTATAGAATGCTCACTTCTGAGAGACCTTCACACATATAGCACAGAATGAGAGCTTCTTAGAACTCATTATCATGATATCAAATCAGAGGTCTCTGAACATTTTAATGAGGTTGTCAGCCCCAATATGGCCTAGCCAACAATGTCATTCATCAATTGTCAATTGCTTTGAGAGGATAGCAGAAACCCAAGAAGAAGGGAATATGATAAATGAGTCAGTATCAGAATTTCAAGGATTAACTAGATGCTCTATCTCATCTCTACTAAACAGGTCAAGAGATGCTGCATTGAAGTCATATTCAGTTGACACAGTTTTCAGCTTTGGGACAGCTATGTAGACAAGGGCCTCATATACTAGATCATTTATAACCCCCTCATATGTCAGAGAGTTGTCAGAGAGAATATAGATATTGTGATGAGAAAGATTGACATATATGACATTCTGATCATCTGAAGAGACAATTTCAAAATAGTTTTCTGCATCTATATGCATATCACAGTGAGAATAGCCCTGGCATTTCAATAGACCAGCAGAAATGAGGTTAGCAGAGAGTTCAGAAACAAAGTAGATGAAATTGAATTCAACCATTCTATTCTCTATAGAGATGAATGTCATTCTGACACTCTGAACCTTCAAGATAGCTTTATTAGTGACTTGAACTGTTGAGCTGTCAATTGAAAAGAATGTTGAGAATAGAGATCTCTCATTGATCATATGACTCCCGGCACCAGTATTTTATATAGATACAGAGAATGGGCAGAATTCTGCTAGACATGCTGGAACTCTAATAATCTTCACTAGATTAGCCAATTGATATGAATTCTCACTGTCAGAGATGGTCAATTGACTGCTGCCCTCACTATTATTCTTATTCTGAAATTCTTTGATTTTAGCAGCATTCTTCTTCTGTCAATTCTTCAGGGCAGTTTCAGAGTGAGCAGTTCAACACATTTCATTATGACATTAATTACACTTCAGGCAGGTAGGTGCAGGGGTATATTCATCACATTCACCACAGTCATCATATTCTTCATGGCCACCATGAGATCCCTCACACATGCTAGAGGGCATGGTAGATGAGTTCAAAGAGTGAGAGAATTTCAACTTTTCAGCAACATTGGCTTGATGAGTAGTAGTAGTTATAGTCAGTAGTTGAGACTTCTTATTCTTTACCTTGGAAGGGTTCAAACAAGCATATATCTCTTTCATTAAAGAATTGACATTCAACATCACAGCAGTGAACTTCAAGATTTGAGATTCTTCAATCTTACACTGAGTATAATTTCATCATATATTAGAGAGAGCAGAATAGAAGATATTAAATATAATAGAGTTCAGAAGCTCAACATCAAGCATCTTCAATTTCACAATAGAGATGTAAAACTTCTCAAAAAATAGACAGATGTCATCTGTCTGCATCTCAGCTAGAGCCATGAATTTCACTGCTGCCTCACAGCATTGCTGTGTTTTTAGAATAGAATACTCATTCTCTAGAACATTTCAAAGAGTGTATACTATACAATCATCATTCTCTCATATGATATGAGTTCTCACAGTAGCACTGAGAGAATTTAATATGAAGATGTACAGTCATCTATTCTTAGTGTCTCAAAAGAGTGCTCATTCAGGGCTTCTCAGGGAATCCTCATACTGTCTCTTGTCTATGATAACTCAGCACTGAGCATTGATTATCTTCACCTTCATAGCAGCCCTTCATGTAATGTAGTTGACAGTGTCAGTGAGAGCATTCAGCTTGTCAATATTCTTGATATCTTGTCTGAACTGGGCAATTGCCTTCCCAGCACAGCTATCAGAGTTGTATAGAGCATAATTAAGAATACCCTCTATATCAGAGTTTCATGCAGCACCTCAAGGCACTGGTGGAGAGGATTGAGAGGGGGATATATTCAGATTGAAGGCCTGCAGTCATGCAAGTTCAAGCTGCAGCTCTAAGATCTTATAACATTCTCTTTGTATTGCAAACTTCAACTTCTGCAAGTCTCAATCAGCTAGGTGACAGGCAATGTCATATTCATCTTCAATGATATCTGGATCTGTCTCTGGCTCATCAGGGGGTGGAGCTCACTGTTTTCTCTCAACAGGTTTAACAGTGAAGGGAGCTGTAGTGAGACCATCATGGCCCTGCTTCAGTGTGTTCAGATAATCAATAGAATCATTAACAGAGCTTTCAAATGCTTCAGAGGGATGTTCTCAGGCCATAGATGTAGAAGATCTAGAGTGTACATCAAAATTGAATGAAGAAGAAGGTGAGTGAGACAACAGCTTCACTGAGTCAGAAGAGCCCACATGTTGAGAATGCAATTTCATTATACAACAAGTATCAGATGAATTCACCATCTCTTCATTCTTATTGATTAAAGTGATATATTGCTTTTCTCTTCAAAATAGGGTTTAATTCAGTAGATTCCTTGTCAAATCAGGTTTCTCTAGTGTATTCCATCAATTAGGTGCAGATTTTTCATGTATTAAAAAAGCCATCAAGCTAAGCAAGCAGAGGTGAAAAATTCAAATAATGCTGAAAATTTCAAAATAATGCTAAAATAGTGGCTCTTTTTAATAAATAAGATGATTCTGTATTGAATGAAGCAAGATGTCTATCTTTTTGACAAGAAATCACCTGAATTGGCTGTGAATCAGTGTAAAACAGGTCTCATAACCTGACAGAAGGTGACAAGCTTGATTGAATAAAGAAAGCTAGCTAGCGAGACAGCTATATGGTGGAAAACTAGGTCACGTGATCAGAGAGTCCGACAGATTTTATATAGAATATTAATGAGTTGATCTTCTTCTACTAGCTATCATGAGAGATGTAGCATCTCTTTTCATTACATTTTTAATGATCTCAATGAGAGTGAGAGAAATCAAGACAGAATGAAGATCATTGAAGAATTTCAGAAATTTCTGATTCTTGATTTATTATAAGCAGTTTGAATCTTTTGAATTATATAATCTCTTTTCTGTATATATCTATATCTTTACATTTCAATTCTCTTTGACTGAAAGAAGAGTCTGCAGAGATATAAGATATAGAGATAGATAGATACTGTGAAAGAATGAAAGAACTTCATCTCATTTATCAAGATTGAAGATTTTAATTTGAAAGAAGTGAATGATATTATAATTCAGATCTTTTTCTTATTTTATAAAGATAGTTCTTTGAGAATTTTTCTATTTCAGATTTTCTCTGTATTATCTATATTGAAGCATGCTCAGTTAGTATATAAAAAGAAATTAAATAAAATGACATCACTGAAGAATTCTGAGTCTAGCTCTTTAACTGATAATATCTCTTCTATTGATTTATTTTCTGAGTACTCTAGCTATTTCTATAGCAGATCTATATCTATATCTGAAGCTTTAAATACATTATTATTTAATAGAATCAATATTACTGAATTTCTTAATCAATTTTATATTCTATATATCACTCATCACATATTCAAAGCTGAAGTATTGAAATTATTATCTTTCTATTATTTCATTTAGACACAAGATCATGTCACAGTGATTATATCTAAAGAGAGAAAGATATAAAATGATGTTAAGAAAAAGCTTCATTAGAAATATTGAAAAACTGATATATTTTAATTACTTTATAATCAGTCATTTCTTTTATAACTCATAGCTAAGAAGAAGTCTTCATCTGCTGATATTCTTGAGTATTACAGACATTTTTTCATGATTACTTATTATTTACTTGATTATCATCATATTAATAGCTATACTGTATATATTTGATTTTTGACAGAACTTCTCTCAAATTTAAAGTCTAAGATAATGTATATGACTGAGATGATTTCAGATAAAAGAGAGACAATGAATTTTGATAAGATATATTATACAGTATATGAAATTCAGATGAATATTAAGAATACAGTAAGAATTAGTGTCTTTGATCAGACAATGTTATTAAAGAAAGATGAAAATACTGTACAAGAGCTTGTTAATAAACTCTCTCAATTAACAGTATTTCATCTCTTTTCATTCACTTTTTCAGCTATCAATATCTTCTTATCAGTGAATAAGAAGTCTATATTCTCTTCAGATTTATTTAAATCTTTCTCTCAGAAATTTCAGAAGAAGACAGATATAGAAGAAATTATTTAACAGCTTCAATTTTTTATTTTAATAGTATAATCTTTGTAAAATCAGCAGTATAATATAAATTCTTCTTTATTATATATTTCTTCTGCACAGTTATTTGATGAGAATCTTTTAAATGATCTTTTCACACAAGTTACTCAGCTTCAGAGACTCACTAATAATTCTCAATTAAATATCTACTCTTCTGAAAATTTGTAACTTCTTTCAAGATAGAACAGTAATCAGTTTTCTAATAATACAAGATAGAATAATTAATCAGAAATAAATGTGTTTACTCAATTAAATTCTGAAAGAGAAAACTGATCTAGCAGATCTTTTACTTATTTTAAATATGAAAACTCAGATTATTCAATTCAGTTCTGTCAAAAGCTCAATATCATGATAAATAAGAGTGAGATATATAGAAATATAATTGATGAACATTCAGTTGATTCAGCAGAATCTGATAACTTAAGAATTTCAATTATATACAGTGAGTCACATCTGTCTCAGATTGAATATTTTCTTGAATAAATTAAACAGTTTTCTAGATCTGCATCTTCAGATATATTATAAAATAATGAGTTAATTATAATACAGTCTATTTCTGTTTATGATATTGATAATGATAGTGAATCAGATAATAAAGTTATGAAGAAATCTTATATATATAAACTTTCTATATTAGCTGTCAAAGAAGTAGTATCTGAGAAAGATAAATAAGATATTATTGAGTAAATTGAGAAGAAGAAGATATTACTGAAATTTCATACATAACAGATCAGAGAATATTTATTTTATAAAAAAACAGAAAATAAGACAGTTAAAGATAGAGTAAAGAAGAAAGTCAAGTTTATTCTCTCTGAAGATTTGAGTAAAGATAACAGTGTTATCACTGAGAAATAATCAGATCTTTCAGTGTTATCTCATACATTTATTTCTTCTCAAAAAAATATTCTATAATGAGAAATGTTTAGTAATCTTGATACAGAGTCTGTGTATCATATAACTTTAAAGCAGTGAACTCTCTATTTCAAATCTGCATCTTTTCATTCATAATCTTTAGATAATGAGAAGAAAGTTGATGAAAAGAAAATAAATAGAGTAGATAAGATAAATAAAGTAGATAAAATAGATAAGAATATCAAATCTTCTGAAGAGAAGTGAAAGAATACAAAGAAATTGAAATTAGTGAAGAAATTAAAGAATAAGAACAATAGTTTGAATCTGATCAGAACTATATTTAATAAACTTATAAAGTAAGAGATCTCTGAAATTACTATATAAGATCTTCTTGAGTGCAGTCTATAACTTTATCAGATATTTTTTCAGAATTTATTTTCTGAAGAATTTAATCTTTTGACTGATACTGCTCAGATTTAATTCTTAGTCTATAACACTTATTCTGCACTTGTTTCTATTGATCAGCTAAAGTTTTCTATATAACTAGAAGATGAATATATAAATACAGTGTTTAATGAAGAGACAGAAATTAATATTATTTTATATTTAATGACTGTGAAATTGAGTCTTTCTATTCAAAAGCTTTTTTTACTTTCTATTCTCAGTACTGATGAACACAGAAGTGATATAATTAATATTTATATCAATATTTCTATTATAATAGAAAAAGTCATGATTTCTCAGATATTTTTCATTATAAATAAGAGCTCTAATAAATGTCTTTTGAGATAACTGTTCAAGAATATTATAAGAATTACACAATACATAGATAATCAAGAGCAGATTATTATCACTGTTTTTCACTTCAAAGATAGCAAAATTCAGTAATTTTTGATAATATATTCTTTCAGTGATTATGATGATAGAATATTAAATCAGATGCAGACAGAAAAAAAGAGAAGTATATATATTAAGTTTTATTTTATTGATGATTTATGTAGCAGGCTACGCCTGATTGATAGATCATTTTGCTACACTCTGTTAAAAGCATACACTTCATGAATTTTCACTTCTGAGAGCTCTGATTCTTGGCTGAAACTCTCATCAGAGCCTCTATTCTTTCACTTCAGAACTTACTCAGAGCTTCACCTCACATGCATATAAATATCTACTTTTATCAAGATTCTTGCATCTTTTCTTTTTCTTCTCTAACATTTTCTATTTTATTATATAAGCTCTATATCTAATATCAATCTTTTCAGT
>PDND01000438.1:0-11983 GCA_002572855.1 [Emmonsia] crescens
ATCTAAAAAATAAAGAAATAATATATACAAAAATTAAAATTAAAAAATAAAAATTAAAAAACACTTAGATCATATCAACTGTATCACTGAAATAATCACTTTTCAGAGTCTTTGTAATCTTTATAATTAAATGTGTATCTCTCACAGTGAGAGTAACACAGTCATGATAAGTCATTGTCTTAACATTATCTAGAAAATAATCAGTATATTCTTGTAAATATAAATAATTAGAAAATATACATTTAAAAAGTGTGATCAGAGTGAATTCAGCTGTCACTTAAATAATATTAAGAACAGAATACTGAAATCAATGATTTCTCTCATCAATTTCACAGATAAGATATATGAAGATGATCTTGAGAAATATAAGATTCACTGACTTCTGATAAAAACAGATCTTTTAAAAAGACTCTATTTCATCATATTAGAGACTGAGTGTTATTAAAAACTATTACTTTTATATACTTACTCTGACAATCAACTCTCTGTAAATGTGACTGAAAGTTACAATGTTTTCATATCACACAGCTCTCAGTGAAATACTGCTTCTGATAGATGACTCAGATCATTTATCAATTGATCATTCACTGCTGATATACAGTTTTATACTTGAGAGTTATGATAAGTATCATATTCTGATGTGAGAGACTCTTCTCTCAGATCATTTTCAGAGAGAGAGAAGAAAAGAGATATGACTTAGATTTTTTAAGAGAGAGATATGATTTTGCAATTGAGAAGAGAGATGTGATTTTGTAATTAAGAAGAGAAGATCAGAGATGATTTAATTCTTCTATATTTATCAATTATTTAATTAGTCTATATTCTTTAAATGAAGAGTTTCTGAAAGTGTTTTAATAGTTTTCATATCAACTTGAATTAGTGATGACTTAAAGAAGAGAGAAAAGAGAAGAAAAAAATGAAAATAACTTATCTTTATAATATAAAAATAGAAGATGACTGCAAATATTCTCTCTAGTAATAAAGAATATATTACTGTATATAGTCATGATGTGAGTTCTCTAGTAACTGTATAGTAACTGTATATAAAGAATACTAATAACATATACATTGAATGAAAATTGCATTGCTATGAGATATTCTAGATATTTTTATATATTTCTTGAAATTTTCAACATTTTCTTTCACTCTCTTTATATTTCAGTAAATTAAGTATATATTTTAAAGTATTTTCTGTTTTAAAAAGATATTTCTGATCATTATTATCATTAAATTATTATCTTCTTCTCTCTCTTAAAATTCACTGAAATCATGTCATTCTCATTTAAATAGAGGTATTTCATGGCTCTGCAGATCATCAAGGCATGTGAGCACTGTTATAAATTAAAGAGAGAGAAGAAGAAAGTCTTTAAGTAAGAGAAGACAGATCACAAAATATATCATGATACTTTGAAGAAGCTCTGAAAGAGAGTTGAATAATAACAATTTCAAGTAACACTTCAGAGAGATTTGAACTAATCTAAAAATAGAAACAATGTGAATGATATTATATATAAGAGATTGAAGAAGAAGATAGTGAAGAGTCTTATACAGCAGTAGTGAGATTAGAAGAGATTTCAGAAGTGATTTGAAATTAAGATAAAGAGAGAGAGAGCTGAGAAAATTACTGCTATTAATAAATAGCAGCAGAAGAAGATTGAGAGAATATTAAAGTGAGAGATAAAGAAGCTGAGACTGATAAGTCTCAGAGATAATGAATTTTAATAATAATTCTATTCTCTAACTAATTAGTAGAAGTTGATAATGAAGAAGTAGAGAATTGAAATCTTGTTCTGATTCTGAATACACTCAATGATTCAGAATATTAAGAAGACAGCTCTGCTCTTTGAGTATATTAATCTACTTGTTACTGAAGTGAATTCTGAAACAGCTGATCAGAAAATGAGAGACTTTAAAATACAAGTTAATCTGACTAAGTGAGAGAAATGCCAGTCTTCTTCTGAGAAGATAGAGAAGAGAAATTTTAAAATGATCATTATTTCAGATGAGAAGAATGATAAGAAGAAGAAAGAGAAGAAGAAGAAGAAGAATAAAAAGTGAATTATTGAGAATGAAGAGAAGAAGAAGAAGAAGAAGTAAAAATTTTCTTCATTATTTTTCTTTTATTTTTTTATTTGTTGTTTTAAATAGTTACACTAATAATTATAATAAATGATTGGTCTGAATTTTTAAAATTATTGTGTAATTGAGACAGTGAAATTGAGAACATAACATTCAATATATATATATATATATATCATGTTACAACTTCAATGTTGATCTTGCTAATTTTCAATATTTATATCTATAATATAGTAATATATTTATGAAAATGTCACTTAGTAATGTGATTTGATAATACTCTCTTCATATTTTATAAAATCTAATCAATATTAATATTATTATTGAGAAATGTTTATGATTATAATCAAAATTTCTTATTTACATGTATATTGATATGATCAGTTGATAGTCAATCTAAGTTAGTGCTAAAATAATAACTAAGTAATTAAAAAAAAAAAGAGAAAATAATTTCTTTGACACTATAATTCTTCTCTGACACATTAATCAATCATTAGAAAATAAATATCACTTTTCTCTAAATCATTATATCTACTGAATTCAATTCTTTCACTTCTATTAAAGATATAGAGTCTCTTCAAGAAATCACTATAACTCAGTGTGTCTATATTATTTATAACTTAATATAAGATTCTCTCTTTCAATCATGATAAATGACAACATTATTCTTTATATCTGATTTTAAACAGTGAAATTTATGAAAAACTCAGTATAAACATTGAGAAGAGTTATGAAATAATTTTCAACAGATTGTATTAAAGATTACTGAAGAGTTATTTCTTTACTACAATTATTATAACTTTATTCAGAAGTATTTATTATAAACTGAATATAACTCTGAAGAGATTTCTTGATATCTGAAGTTATCAGAATACATTCAATATAAGAAAGACTATCTCAAAATCACTACTGAACTCATGAGTTTATTATTCTGTAAAATAACAATTTTTAATAATACTAACATTCTAATTTGAAGAAAATGATGTGAAAATAACTGTGTATTAATACTTTTATTCTCACACTCTCATCTGATAACTTTTATAATTAATTACTTCACATGTGTATATTTCTGAATCTTTCTCTTTAATCAATTGAGAACTCAGAATTTCAAATACTTCTTCAAATATTTAATTCAAACTTGTATATCTCATATTGATCATGTCTTTGAACAAACCTTGAAACTCACTATAAAATTACTATACAATATCTAGAATTATAGTTAAAGAAATATTAAAAAGTATCTCTGACAGTGAATGCATGAATCAGTATAAATAATCTTACTTTTATAAAAGTAATCTATTATTTTATTGATGATGATTGAAGTTATCAAGAGAAATTAATTGAATTTGAGTCATTGATCAGTAGTTATACTGAAGATTATATAATAGAGATATTAATAACTGTTCTTAAAAATGATTATTGAGATATTACTCTCAGTCTTCTTATAATTATAACTGATAATACAGTAAATAACTCTACTATAGTGAAGAGCTTGAAGTAAAAATTGATATTATATTCATGAAATGATAAATAAGATTATATTCTCTGTATTACTTATGTGATTCAACTTGTTATACAAAGTCTAGTAAAGAGTCTTAATATTGAGATAAAGAATAATGAGATGACTGATACTTGAGCTGAGAATGAAGTGAAAATAATTACTCAAGTGACTTTTACATTAACTCTATAAAAGATAATAATTTTTAGTAATGCTTCTACAATATTTTAATAGATTTACTAATAATTTAAGTATCATAGATTCAGAATATTATTAATATGATCTGTATCTTCTCAAAACAGTAGTAATAATTTTATAATATTCAATAAACTGATATATTAGTCACATCTTTTAATATAATACAAGATATTAGAACACAATGAAGTTTAATATACAAGATGATTATTCAAGCTCTTTGATTATATCAGATAATTGATCATTGAGTACAACACTCAGATTAAAAAAAGATTCAAACATTGAAATTTTCTGATATAAAGTGAACACAGTTGAAATATATGATTGACTTATTATTTCAATTTTATAAAATAATTAAGACAGTTTTAATTATTCATTCATCAATGTTATAGTCAGCTTGATGAGTGTATAATAGCTTATTTATTTATCTTGAATATTAGTTAAAACATTTAAAAAGAAATTTAGTCTGAAATAATGCTATAGTACAGACTATTATTACTGTATAAGATAAACTTACTTTTTACTATAGTAAAACTGAACAATCTTTTACTGATTATTATACTGTGATAGCTGTACTAGATTCATCTCATTAAATCAAGATATACATTTCTCAAGATTAAACAGATGAGAAACAAGAGTTATATATCAATTTAGTTCAAGACTACTACAATTTCAACTATCAGAGATTCAAATTATCAGATGTTAGAGATGTGAAGATAGTGAAATATAATTCTTTGATAGATAATAATCTTTGATAACACTCAATACTTTATATAATAATAATACTAACTTTCAAGCAGAATTTGCATTCATTGATTACAACTGAAAATCAGATAAAGTTACATACTTGTAAAACTGAATTTGACTGCTATTTTTAAGATGATTTTATGAATTTACAAGTTAAATCAATTCTGAATCTCTGAAAAATTGTTGAGAATACATATTTAACTGTGATAATGATGATACATGATATTCTTACAATTTCATTGATAGAGATGAAAATGAAGCAAAAGTTCAATTCAAGCTGAGATATTTATCACTATTATCAGAAACAGTTACAAGATGAAATAATTAAATAACTTATAATTACAAAATATAGTAATACTAGAGAGATTATTATCTCTGATTGTAGTGTATCTGAGCAGTCTATTTTTCAAGAGAAATTGAACTCAGTGAAGAATAAACTTGCTCAAGAATGTATTTAGTTATTTTATTAGTGTTATCAATAATCATTATTTTAGTACTAGTTTATTATTATATAATCAAGTATTAAATGAGACTGAATTTGTCTTCTAGTCTCAGTCTCATTTTGATTTTTTAAGTATGATCATCTTTCACTGTTTATCATTAAAAATTACTCTCATTTCACTATTCTTACATTAAAATTAGTCATTTTTCACATCATTTCTGAAAAAAATGGTTCATTTTCATATTTTTTAAATGATAAGTTCTGTTATAACTCACATCAAGAAATGTATGAGATCAGATTAAATAGCATTAAATATGAAATTCATGATTCTGCTGGCCAGTCTAGCTAGAGAAGAATGATAAATTCAAGATAACTTTTATTACATTTTATAGAGAACTTGAACACTTCACAGTTATTATTATAAGACTAGTAACTTTACTCAGCTTCTTTCAGCAATGAATAAAGAAGATTCTTATTAAATATCTATAACAATTTATCTTAATATATATGAACAATATAATTATATATTCTCACTCATTGAATAATCATTTTACTCATCTTCAAGGCATTTTCATAATATTAGAGTAATCAGATGTGATAATATTCTTGAGAAAATATTATTTTATCTATTCTTCTATGAGTCTTCTGAGTTATTATATCAGACATCTTAAAATATCAACTCAAGAAGAAAAGATGAAAGTTATTTAAAATCTAGTTTTCTCAGACACTCTGAGTAACTTGAAAGAAACTGTAGATCTTTTTAATTATTATCAGAACTTTATAGACATATATACAGATAAAATGAAAATGCTTGAAGCTCTGAAAATTCATCTATTTAAAAATGATTTATAAAAGAGATATCAGAAAGCTTCTTACACATTCAAAATTAAAATAATAGATTATAAGAATTTGAACAAATATCACACTTTTCTGAATGAAGCTCAAAAATTCTTTGAAATAGTGAGAGAGATACTAGTGAATACACTCATCAGAGTATATTCTGATTTTCACTATTTATTTATCATTTATATTGATTCTAGCAAGCAGTGTGATATCAGAATAGCTCTACATTAGATAGATATAGATGAAGTTAAAAAATCTATACTATTTCTATTCAAATGTTTGAACTCTGCTGAGAGAAGGTATTGAGTCACTGAACTTAAATATCTAGATTTAATTTAAATGCTCATGAAGCTTTTATAATATTTCAATGATGAATTCACAGTAGTCACTGATTATACAGTCTTGATATTCACTCTGTAATCACTCACTTCAGATTATAGAAGCATCTATCTAAATAACTGAGTTTTAACACTCAATAAATATCTATTATAAATGATCATTTAATATTATAAAAGTATCATTCATGATAATATAAACACTCTTTCTTAACTTAGAATTTTATAAGATAACTCAGATGCTGTTTTCTCTGATTATAAATATACTATTCATGAAATACTTCAGAGAGTGAATAGATAGACAGAGAATATATCTCTTATAGTGTTGATATTGATTATAGAGATCTTGCAGAAATTCAAGAAGTAATTATAAAATAATATGTCTTCTGACTCAATCTTAAGTAATATTTTTTAAAAAGTGAAAGCAGTGAGCAGATATCATTCTTTTGATGTAAAAGATAATATTTTTTATCTTGAAAATGATTACTTCTATATTCTTAAGTTAATAGTACAAGATATTATTCATATCTGTTATAATTATACAGAGTATTCAGAGTTATATTAAACAGAAGATATTCTGTGTTAGTCTTTCTATCTTTTATATATCTGCAGACAAATTCTTAAGTAAATAGCTCAGTATTTAAATTATTAATTGTCAAAGTCTGTCAATTATAGAGAATATAATAAAATGTAATCAATATTAACTTCAGTATAGCTGTTTAATATTCTAGCTATTGACTTTATCACTGAACTTCTACTCAGTAATAATCTGAACACAGTTCTCATCATTACTGATAAGTTTTTCAAGATAATTATATTAATTATAAGAAGAAAAGATTGAAAAATCACTCAGTGAGCAGAAGTATTTTTTAATAAGATAATATACAGATGATAGCTATCATTAGCACTTATTTTAAATAGAGACTCACACTTTAATTCAGAGTTTTAAGAATATCTTCTAGATCTGATGAGTATCAAGAGATGAATGATCACAGTATATAATTTTTATTTAAATGATCAGAGTAAAAGAATAAATTTAATAGTGAAAGTGATTCTATATTCACTGCTGATAGAGTGATATAAATTTAGTTAAAATATCTTACTACTGTAGATTGAAAGATATATTAACTCTGAGATCATCAGATCAATCTCTCTATTATTATTTAAAGTACTTATCAGTATTAGCTCATGTTAGTTTCTCATCTCTGAGAATACTTCAGAATCAGACATTATCATATTAATTATTAATTGAGAATTTCTGCAAAAGAAAGTACTTGAATTATATACTCTTTTACAAGCTCATCTAGCAGAGAGGTTTAATAAAGCTTATGAAGAACTGTTATTCACAGTGAGTGACTATATCTTTATAAAATTAGTAAGAAAAGATGAAAAGAGATATATCACTAAGAGATGTTCAAAGCTATCTTCTTTATAAATAGAGCTCTTTAGAATCATTTAAAAAGTGTCTGATCTGATCTTTTGACTACAGCTTTTATCTAATTAAAGAATGCACTTCATAATATCAGTTATTTATCTTGAAAAAATGAATTTAACACTGAAAGATATGAAGCACTCATCTTTAGAACTGATATTTATAGATGATAAGCTGAAATTTGAAGTTGAATGTATTATTTGAAAGAAAATATAAAAAGACAAGATTTATCTGAAAGTTAAGTGAAAAAGATATAATGATCTGATCTTAGAGCTCTACAATATTATAGCAGATAATGTTTTAATAATGATTAAAGTATTTGAGCAGAGAAGACTATAAGAACAATTATATAAAAGTATACTCTGAAAAATTAACTGATATCTCATTGTGATGATATCTATATATATTAATTATTCTCAATCTACTTACTGTACTGCTCATTTATTCATCTCATATTCTATTTAGTTCTAATAGCTCTGTATTTGTAAAAAATGAACAACAAAGAAAATAAAGAAATGATATAAGAAAATTCACTCTTTCATATCATCTGACATCTGTCTATCAATATTATAATTATATATATTTATAAGTTTAACTTATCTGACATTTACTAATCATTATCTAATGTCTTTCACAACTTCTCTTTCTATTTAATAAAACAGATGTTTTAATAAGCTGTATCTATCTTTAAATCATCTTTTATAATATTTTCAAGATGAATGTGATCAGACAGATGAAAAAACTGATTATTCTTGACTATCTCTACTATAGATATCATGATTTTTATAAACTCTACTATTATTTTCAGCTCTGTATGCTCTTTTTCAATTACACTCAAACTATTCTTATCTAGATTGAATAATCACTTGAAAACTTTTAAGTTCTGTTTATCAATGTTTAAGTGACTGTCTAATAATATAAGTGACACACAACAGTTCATTGACTTCAGAGTGAGAGTAATCATTCTCTTCTACTTTTTTACTGTTAAAATCTTATCTACTGATGTCTCTACTATTATCTTCTTCATCTTTCTTACTCTGAGAACTGATACACTCACTATAAATACTTGATACTTCTTATTATATAAACACTTTCAGTTTAATAAGCAGTGAATACTCTTATTTTCTTATTAATAATTCATATATGCTTTATAATTTTGACAGTTTCAATTTATATTTACTAAAGTGATAATACACTTCTCAAATAGCTCATTTTCTCATCAGCACTTTTTATAGATGTGTTCTATTAAATTACTCTGTATCTGCACAATCATGACATTTCAATTTTAAAAGTCTTTGAAATTAATTACTCTAGAAATAATTATATCATTCTTATTTATCTATCAATACAGCTTTTACTCTTGAAACAGTTCTCTCAGTGTCTTCATTGTCTTTTGACTAGATAAGATGAAAAACTTATAATTAATAAAAAACATTTTCTTCAACAAATCAGCTATACACTCAATGATTAATATAATATTTAATAAATCTTCAATTCTATGTTCTCATCTCATAGAAATGAATGCTTTCACAATATAATTATTATTATCAAAGTATAAGTTACTTGAATTATCTTTATGTAAGCATCTGAGACACAGTATACTATAGTTTATTATCATCTTTTTCTCAATAGCACAGTTATACTCTCTACTAAGTTCATCTACTTACTTCATTTTATTATCATTATTGTCTGCTACTGTGATCATCTTATTAACTAACACTGCTAAATTAAATTCACTCATCTTCTTATCTATCTCATATATATTATTATTATTATTAAAATAAATATCTGTCACTGATCACATCTTCTTCAACTTTCAAAACAGAGTTATAAGCTTGTATTTAAAAGTAATAATAATCTTCATTATATTTTTTCTCTCTCTATTCATACTATTGATGATTTCTTTCTTTTCTTATAAATAAGTGAATTGATAATACTTCTGATCACTGTCACTAGTGACAGATAATATTTTCTTATTTAAATTATTTATATTCAATTTTTTATCTGTTATCTGATTCAGTCTCTTCATTATCTTTTTATAGTTATTCTTGCTTATTGATTAAAATAACTTTTCAAGTGTCTTCATAATATTTATCTTTTCAGAGAGTATGATTAGTTATTCATATTTTATTATTTAATTAATTTATTATTGATGATTATCATATTATAAATTTAATTTTTATATATATTATTTATTTATCTTCAGATTAGAAAAAGAGAAGAAAAAGCAGAGAAAGTAATAGCTCTTTTATATATAGTCACTCACTAAAATCATCATTCACTCAGAAGCTTTCAGCTCTCTAATGAATTATTCTATATTATACTAGTATATCAATGAAATTGTCTCAAATTCACTAACAGATATCATTTCTATTTAAGTTTAGTATTCACATTTTCTTGACTTCTTCTGAACCTTCTTTTGACACTCATTCTTTTCTATGAGAAGAACTATCACAGATAATACTCATATTATTCATACTCTCTAGTATGTTCACTATATTCTATATTTATCTATATAATCTTATCACTATAGCTTCATATATGTCTATCTAGCTATAGTATGTATCTTTATCTTTTATATAGTATACATGTCTATTTACTATAGCATTTATCATTTCTTTCACATGCAGAAGAAGTCTGTATTTAATTATTTATATTCTTTCACTGATTAGCAGTGAAAGATAGAGAATTAGACATTCTTTTACTATCATTTTAATGTATACATTCGCTCGCATGTAGCAAAAAATATAATAAAGAAAGCAGTGATAGTAGTGAGACATATATTTAATAGAGATATAATACTAATAATAGATACTCAGAATATCAAGATAAAGTTAACAGTAAATAATAACTGAATATATAAATAAGAGAAGAAAGTATATATAAAGTATAAAATATATACAGTATTAATTAAGAGTGTATCACTGAATATTATTAACTGAGATATTTTAAAATAGATAGTTAAAAATATATATAAGCAGAATTCAACTCTACAGTACAGAGCACTGATTTATAAAATAAATAAAATTATAATTAAGTAATAAAAATTTTATGAAAGTATAATTATCAATATAACAGTATTATATTAAATTAATATTTTAATAAATAGTAATATTATTCTGAGTAATAAATACTGTACAGCTGAGATTTTTTACAGAGAAATTTAAATAATCTGATATTTTAACTATTAATAATATAAATATATTACTCACTTCTATTAAAAAGAGAAAATCTATAGTCACTGTATATAGAAGAGTCACAGTGATAAAATATACTCTAAAGTACTAGAAAATAGTAAACTTAAGTACAGTAACTGTGAAGAAAATCACACAGTCTGAAATTTCAGCTATCTAAAGAGAAAAACTATCACTAAAAATATAAAGAAAACACTGATAAAGTGATTTAAATACTATAAAATAAAAGTATCAGATATAGAAGACTTCAGCTATCTAAGAAAGAGAAATAGATTATAATAGAATAAATCAGTGAAAACACTCAGAAGAGTAGAAAGATTTATAAATATAGTAAAAGTAGAAGTACTACAGTAAAAGTTTATAATAGATTTTATATAAACTATAAATAGTTAAAGTATAGTAAGATTATCTGTATAAAATAATATAATACAGAGCACTCAATAGAATAAATTATAAAGAAATATCTAGCTATTCTACAGTATAATATATATAAGTTAGACAGAGTCATGAAATCTCTTCTAGTAAAGTCTGAAATAGTATTAAACTATAATATAATTATAATATAAGAATTATAAATACAGAAACAGCTCAGAATAAATATATATTACTTAATAAACTGCAGTTTTTAATAGATAGAAATGAAGAAGAAGAATATAAAAGTATACTTTCTAATTAATAAATAACTGATAGTCAGAATATGAAAGATTAAAATAGTCTTTATATATATAATAGTACTCACACTGAAAATAGAAAGAGAATTAATTAATATTATAAATATATACACAGTACTGTCAGAGAGCTATACAGTAATATTAAATAACTTTTTTATATATCAGCTATAAGAGATGATAAAGAAAATAAAAATAGTACTATATATATAAATCAGTAGTCAGAGTATATAATAAATAGAAACTATAGTAGTTAGAGACTTCAATATACATCACTTACAGTGAGAAGATGAAAGAGTTAGACAGAACTTTATTATAATATAAGAGTTAAATATATAAATTAGTGTCTTGAATCTGTATTTAATAATACTGAAAGAGACTATAATCTGATAGAATAGAGAAAGTCTCAGTATTACAGTGAATTTAGTCTTTTTATTATCTAAATTTCACAGTATAATAATCAGTTATAAGATAGACTCAGATACAGATATAATTTCAGATTATTTATTAATAGTTATAGTTATCAGACTCAGCACTGTATAGATAAATA
>PDND01000439.1:0-11953 GCA_002572855.1 [Emmonsia] crescens
TCTCACACATATATAAATATCTACTTCTACTGAAATTCTTGCATCTTTTCTTTTTCTTCTCTAATGTTTTCTATTTTATTATATAAGCTCTATATCTAATACTGATCTTTTCAGTGTAGACTCATTACACTTAGAAAACATTCATCATCTTCTTATTAGAAACAATTAATCATTAAAAAAAAGAGATATTTAAACATGTAATAACACATGAGAATAAGAAGAGAAATGACTAGTTAAATAGACACTGAGTCTCTACTAGATAGAAGCTTGCTTATCAGTTACTCTGATCTCATAACAAGATCTTACAAAGAAAATATCAGTGAAAGACTCAAGAGTTCTGACACTCTAGATATATGAAATATTCATATAAATATACTTCTTCTGATTCTGAAGAATTTTTAAACATAGAAACAGATACTACACATTCAATGAACAATATAGTAATATCTATTAATAATATAGAAGAACTCTCAAATGTGAGTATAGACACAGTGCTATAGTGACTTTAAACAATGTTAAAACTGCAGTAACAGCAGATAGCTGATATACATATAAATTAATAATATCAGTATAAAGAAATTCAATAATTAATCTAATAAGAAATCTCTATATAGATAATTCTGACACTGATTAAATCAGAGATGAATTCTCTGAATATAGTACAGTTATTAAAGAAATGTCTAGATATCTCTGTATATTTTAACACTTTCAATCTCACTCTCTATCTATCATGAAAATTGAACATATTTATAAAACTAAGTGTAGACAGAGACATCATTAATTCATTAATTAATCAGAGTTAATATATTAATAATTAATTAAAAGACTGTGTGAAACAAAAGTTTCATTTATAAATAAAAATATATAAATCAATATCATATATATCTGATAATATTATTAAGTATTTTAATATTCTATTCAGAGACACTGCTACACAGTAAAAAGTATTAGATTAATTACAGAGTATCTGATAAAGAAATATCTCTCTCACAATATTTATCTCTGATTTTGATATCAAGATTTTAGAAGCAGATGATTAATTTTAAAAGAATAGAATAAAAATCAGTATACTGAAGAAAGCACTGATTTTCAAACTACTATAAGTTTTTATAAGTATTAATAAAGTCTTAACTTACAAAGCTTTCTGTATACAACTTTAAATATTGAATAATCATTTTATCAAGCTCAAGAGTATATAGAATAGTGACAGAAAATGTTACACTTCAGTCACTTATATATCTATATTAAAGAATAACACAGATATTATAAACTGAGTAGACTCTAATATCTATATATAGATAAAAGTCTTCACTATTTAAACAGACTTCTGAGTCTCAGAGATTGCTTCTGAAGAAGCAGTTAATCAATATTAATGAGAAGTGTGTATTAACTGCAATTAATTAAGATATATAGTTTTTAACTGTCAGTCTGTCTATCTACTCTCTCATTTAAAGAAAAAATCAATATCAGCAGTTCATATCAATCATATTATATTAGAAGAAGATTCAGATGATAGCTATAAGAACATTTTAATAAAATAGAGAAAAGACTAGCTTCTGCTCAAATTTATAAGCAGAAGCTTAAAAAGATCAGATAATAATGATTTAAAGAAAAGATAATAATGAATATAATTTTTATATTTATTATGATAAATAGTATATATAATATAAATATCATGATAGACAGCAGTCTATATCACTATACAATGATTAAATCTTCAGTTATAAAATATTATAATCTTCAGTATATTTTTTTATTGAAGTCTCAACTTCTCACAGAATTCAATGACTCAAGAGATGTCTACACTCATTATATAATAAAACTAGATATTGATATCAGAGAACATCAACACAAAGACATTTATATATATAAAATTGATAATTTTAACTACAATCTCATACTAGAACTTGTCTGACTATTTAAATAAAATATTTTATTAAATATCTGAAACAGAAGTTTAATATTCTCTAATAATAATTGAGTATATAAAAACAATGTTTATAAAACTATGAATCTTGTGCAGATCTCTGCTAACATTTATAAAATACTCTGAAAAAGCTTTTAACAAAGTCACTGACAGTAGAACTGTGTGACAATCTACTCTGTTAATCTAGTTAATATTAAAAAAACTCTAGAGAAGTTATCTCAAATTATATTAATAGATTTTTATATAAAGCTCTTTTAGTAATATCATGAATATCTAGATATTTTCTGATAAGATAATATTATAAACTTATCTCTTTTATAAAAGTCAGAAGTAAATCATGATATTAAATTAAAGAAAAAAAATGATAAGAACTCTAAATCACTGTAAGAATCTCTCTATAATATATTCTGAAATAAGCTTCTTCTTCTTTATAAGACACTTAACAATCTACTGAACAAAGAATTTATATATATTAGTAACTCTTTTATCACAGCTTCTATTCTCTTTATAAAGAAATCAGATAAAGAGCTTCAATTCTGTATAGACTATTAAGAACTGAATAGACTAATAAAGAAAGATTATTACTCTTTATCTCTCATCAATGAAACTCTAGCACATATTAAACAAGCTCAGTGATTTATAAAGTTAGATATCATAGCTGCTTTTTATAAGATTCATATCACTGAAGATAATAAATAGTTTATAGTATTTTAAACATGATACAGTCTCTTTAAATGAGTAGTTACATTTTTCAGACTAGTTAATACTTCAAGTATATTTCAGAAATATATTAACTAAACACTCTGAAATTTTCTTAATAAATTTATATCTATCTATTTTAATAATATTCTTATTTTTACTGATGAGTTTAAAGAAGAGTATCAAGAACATGTATGAAGAGTTCTGCAATGATTATAAAAGACAGATCTATCAATAGATATAGATAAATATAATTTTAAAGTTAAAAGTATAAAATATCTAGATTTCATCATAGAAGCTGACAAGAGTATTTAAATAAACTCTGAGAAGATTTCTACTATTTTTAAATGAAAAGTCTTATACACTGTGAAAAGTATACAGAGCTTCATCAGATTCATTAACTTCTATTAATAATTTATACAGAACTTCTCAGATATTACTCAATCACTTACTGAACTTATTAAGAAGAACTCAGTATTTCAATGATCAGTGAATGCTGAATCTGCATTTATATAAATGAAGAAAATATTCATTAGTACTTCTCTACTAATAACATTTAACTTGAACTGTGAGACAGTTGTTAAAGCTGACTTCTCTGATTATATTACTGAAGAAGCTATAATACAATTATAAGATCTATAACAAAGAACTTCTTATAATAGTACACTGTCTAGAAGAATAAGACTCTGAACTCTGAAGTGTCTTCAAGTTTGAGATAATTATAGATTATAAGAATCTCAAATATTTTATAATCACTTATAAGTTCACTGAATGACAGATGTGTTGATCTGAACTATTAAGCTGCTTTTATTTTATAATACACTATTACTCTGATAGTCAGAACTCAATAACAGACACTCTTTTATAATAAAAATAAGATATATTTTCTGATACAATAGACACTCACTGAACAAATCAAGAGCACTGACTTTTAGATTTCAAAATATTAATAAATCATGATAAAATAACACACAGTATAATACATGTCTCTCTGATTAGAATACTTTCTCTCTGAACTATTATTAATATCTCAGCTTCTTTTATCTCTTTTAAATCTTCATTAGATAAACTGTAATATATAATAGTTTAAACTGATGAACTTCTTCAAGCACTCACTGAAGCAGTATATCAAGAATTATCTTGATTTCTCTCAGAACTATATATAAGAACTGACATCTCAGAATACTCAATTAATAATAATAATACTCTATAATTTTATAAATGATGATGAGTCTCTCATTTCAAATCTCTATACATCTGAATAATATAAGAGATGCATGACTTATATATAACTGATCACTCAGACTATAAACAACTATATTAAATGATCTTCTGAGAATTCTACTGACTCAAGATATTAAACAGTATCAGATACTTCATTTAAAACTGTAATCATTGCTCTTCTATTATTTTATAAAAGAATTGTAGAAAAGATCTACTGAAACTGCTAGATATCTCTGATAAAATCTAATGAGATGTAGTCATTGACTTCACTGTCAATCTTTCTAAGAGTAAAAGCTGCAAGAATGTTCTGATTATCATTAACTGACTGAGCAAAGATATAATATTGAAATTTTATAATAAGATGAATGCTGAATAAGTTACTGAAGTTTTTCTATAAAACTTATTCTATCAGATATATAGTTTATCAAGATCTATAGTATCTGATCAAGACTGTCAATTTATAAACACTCTCTGAATAAAAGTCTGTCAAATTCTTAAAATTATATAATACTTATCAACTATCTATCACTCTAAAACTGATGATGTATCAGAGTAAATAATTTAAATTATGAAGAATTATCTTTGTAAGTTCTACAACTACTTACAAGATAATTAATATAATCTCTTACTATATATAGAAGTTACTATCAATAATTGAGACACTGTTTTAATAGATATAAGTCTGTTCTTTTTTATACATAGTTATTATATAAAAGTGCTAGATCTTCTAGAACTCATGTAATTCACACTGAATTCTTGTAGTTCAATTCAAATTGCTGATAATATAGTGTTAAAGCTTTAAAACACTTATAATTAAGCAGAGATCTTCATAATAAATGTGAAATAAAATTAAAAGAATCAGATTAATGTCTGACAAGACTTCATTAAACAGTATAAAATAGAAGATTTTATATAACTAAATTTTAGAAATATATAAACTACACATTTATTTCATACACTAGACTATCATTATATAAAATATAAAGTAATAGAAGTTCTAGACAGTTATAACTATTATTTTAACACTTTATTAGAAATTTATAATATCTTTTATATAAGCTTATTTCACTGTACTATCATTAATTTATTTTCTTTTTAACTAACTTTTAACTGATAATTATCAGAGATTGTAGAAGAAGATAATGAACTTGAATGAAAAATTGAAGATATTCTTAATAAAAGATCTCACAGTTATAACTGATAATATTTTATAAAATAAGTTAACTATAACTATCTAATCTGAATCTCAGACTTCATACTATCTGAAACAGCAGCTCTTGATTAATGAGAAATGTGTGCTTATAACTCTATCACTTAACTCTCATCTTTAGAAGAGAAGAACTAATATAGCAGACTATATCTGATTAATAGATCATTTCACTACACTTTATTAAGAATATATACT
Organism: [Emmonsia] crescens; assembly: GCA_002572855.1. Lineage (NCBI taxonomy): Eukaryota > Fungi > Ascomycota > Eurotiomycetes > Onygenales > Ajellomycetaceae > Emergomyces > [Emmonsia] crescens. Next base: position 5,256 of record PDND01000439.1, read on the forward strand.
TTATGAATTTTCACTTCTGAAAGCTCTGATTCTTGACTAAAACTTTTATCAGAGTCTCTATTCTTTCACTTCAGAACTCACTCAGAGCTTTATCTCACACACATATAAATATCTGCTTCTGCTGAGATTCTTGCATCTTTTCTTTTTCTTCTCTAATATTTTCTATTTTGTTATATAAGCTTTATATCTAATACTGATCTTTTCGGCGTAGGCCTGTTACAAAGAGATTTCAATTAAAATACAAGAAGTCATTCACACAGCAGTCAAATATATAACTCAATTAAATAAACTGCTTATATATAATAATTTTCTTGAGCAGAGTCTGCTAATTATACACAGATTCAGAGCAGAAGCAGCAGAACTCAAGAGATAGAATTATAAAATATTAAATTCATTTATAAGTACTTTATAAATCATGATATAAAAATATCAGAATATAATTGAGAAGTTGAAGCTGAAGATTCAGAATAGATATTTTCAATCTTTTAATTTCAAAATTTCAATTTCATTTATAATACTTATAACAGACATCTGAATCTCTGATAAAGTATATATATTAATATACAGTTCTTTTAAATCAGACAGAAATATTACATGAATCTATAACTATATTAAGTCAGACAATCTCTCAGACTTTTCAAAGTTCAATAATAATTATAAAAATAACACAGTTTTAAACTGACTCAGTCAGATGCATTCACACTATTATATAAAATATAAACTCACAGAGAAATAATCTTTCAAATTTCAATAGATCTTATAAGCTATCTCTATTTTAAAAGAAAAGATTAAGTCTCTATAAATGACAGCTGAGAAGATAAATACAGAGACTTTTAAAAAATATACACTTCTCAATAACTGAATAAAATTCTCTAAGTGAATTCTGCACAATTTTGAAGAGTTAAACATTAAAAATAAATATTATAAATGATTCATGAAATGTAAATAAATAGATAATCTGATATTATACTATACTCACTTCAGCTTATAATATTTTATTATGAATATTGAAATCTCATCTTTCTTCTGTCTGCAGAGCTTTATACATGAGCTCATACTTAAGCTGTAAATAGAATAAAAATACTTGATAAATTCATCAGAGATTATAGAGAGAGTGTACAAGATACTGATAAATTAGAAATAAGTAAGTAAACTATATTAATAGAGAAGAGACACAGTAGCTATAAATAATATAATAACAGTCACTTATAAATCTTCTTCTACAATGAGAGACTCTGACACAATAAATTTCAATCTCAATACAATAGTAAATATCTCAAATTCACTGAGAAAAGACACTTCAGACTAATGATTATAATGTATGAAATACAAGATATACTTTAACTGCAGAAAACAATTTTATAAAATAGAATTCTACTCTATACATCTCATCAACTGAGAGATAAAAAACTAGTTAAATCAGTTAAATCAGAAATATTAATTAATTAACTCTTGAGAGCTTTTATAATGAACAAGATACTGAAACTGTATAATTCTTTGAATTCAGTGAATATTAAAAAAGAGAAGATGTATAAACTAGATAAAAATGAAGAGAAAAAGATAGATAAACATCTTAACATCATGAGATCAGAGATATTAGTATATCAAGAATATATAAATAGAAAATATAAAGTGATGATGAGCACACTAGCAGATACAGAAGCTTTAATAAAATATATAGATAATTATATTATATAATAATTATCAGAGATTCAATAAGTGAAGAATCTCAAAAAAATAAAGCTTTTAAATAATAAATATCTAGTATTATTTATCAGAGTAAGAATCTCTCTGCACTTCAGAGAATAATTTTATTATATATAAATATAAAAACTTTCAGACATTAAATACAATATTATTCTCAATTTTAATTAATTTCAGAAACACAATTCACAGTTTCAGTGATATACAGATCACATAACTTTAATTAACTGAAAACAGAATATTTATATAATCTTATCAAAAGATATAAGACATAGATTTCAAGTATCAGAGATAGAAGATCTCAATCTTCTTATAGCTTATTAAATAAAGAGATCTTTTTAAAAGCTCTTTACAGAATATATACTCTTTATTATCAGAGATCTCAATCAGAATAACACTTCTTCTACAAAGACTTCAAAGAAGAAATTATAAATGAAGACATTGTTTAAGAAATATAAGAAGATTTTTCAAATAAATCTTTCATTTTCACTGTCACTTAAATAAGGCTTCATGCACAAGATTAACACAGAGAATATAAAACTTATCAATCAGAATATATATTCTCTATTTCAGATACATTTCAAAGAATAGAAGTGATAGATTGAAGAATTAATGAAACAGAGTCTTATATAAATCTTATCAAGTACATGAGAATTCTCAGTATTATTTATAAAGAAATAAAATAGAGAATGAAGAATATATATCAACTATCAGACACTTAATAAGTTAATAGAAAAGAATAGCTATTCACTTTCTCATATTCAATAATAGTTAGATATTATAGAAAACACTCAATATCTTTCAAAGATTGATCTTCTCTCAGAATACTGATAGATTTATATAGATAAGCTATTTATATTAAAAACAGTATTTAATACACAGTGAGAGAAGTTTAAATTCTTAGTTATATTTTTCAATTTTATAAACACATCAGCTATATTTCAGATAATGATAAATATAATACTAGTTAAATAGAACAGTTCATCATGTCTGATATATCTGAATAATATTCTTATATTCTCAAATTTATATAAGAAATATCTGAAATATATGAATGATGTTCTTATTATATTAGCAAAGTATAAACTCTACATTAAATTAACTAAGTGTATATTTAAAACACAGAAGTTGAAGTTTATCAGACATATAATAAGTGAAGACTGTATACAATCTCTATCTGAAAAGCTAGAAGCTATTATCAATTGATCATAGTCTAGAAACATACATTATATATACTAATTTCTAGATTTAACTTCATACTATAGATAATTTATAAAGAGCTTCACACAGCTCACAGCTCTTTTATCAGATCTCTTGAAAAAGTTAGATAAAAAGTTATAAAAGAAGAAATTTCATTCTATTATATAAAATACATTATACAAAGAAGTCTTTTTAATATTAAAAGAGTATATAATCTCTGCATCAGTTTTTATACAATCAGATTAACACAAGTTATTTATAATTGAAACAGACACTTTCAAATAAGCTATTGAAGCAGCTTTTATACAATTAAGAGTCAATGAAAAATTGCATTCAGTGATATATAACAGAAGAAAACTGATAGAAGCTGAATTAAATTACTCTATTTATAAAAAAGAATTGCTTATAATCAAGAATATACTGATAGTATGAAACTGTTATATTAACAATGATTATATAATAACAATTATCATTAATTACAAGAGTCTCATCTATTTATAAACAATAATGAAGCTTTTAAAATAATTGATACACTGAATCTCAGAATTTCAAGAATATAATCTTAATATTAAATATTAGAAAGAGTCAGAAGCTGTAATTTCAGATATTATAAATTATAGATCTGACTTCATGAGAGAAGACTCTGTGAACAGAGCACAGAATAAACTGATACTTACAGCTTTGAAAGACTGTAATAAAATAAAATAATATTATATTATTATTATACAATTGAAGAATAGAAGTATTTCAGATAATAAGAAACTTATTAAAATAATGAAAGAGATACTTTCAAAATTTAAATTGAAAAAGTTGAAAGAAAATGATATTCTGTATCATGATCTAGAATATACTGAGATATTATATTTAAAGCCTCTGTTTTAACAAGATCTGCTGACTTATATATATAAGAAATTCAGTCACTTAAGAAGTTCTGAACTTCTAGAAGTTCTTCAATTTTATATCTATTAATCAAGCTTAGAAGAGAATATTCAATTATTCATTTATAAGTGTCTGAATTATCAAGTTACAAAGAGTTTAAAGCAGAGATTGAAGTGAAAGTAGATATAATATCAGATAAAGAAAATAATTCAATTATTTAAATATTAAGAAATCAATTTAATCAGAATTCTATCTCATATATTAAATAAAAATCACTGAATAATAACTGCTATAGATTATATCACTGAGTGATCAATTATATAAGCAGTTTCAGAGATAATGAAGAAAATAATTACTAAATTTTTATACAATGAAATCTATATAAATTACAGTATACTGTGTGAGATTTTAATAGATAACAGTACAAATCTTGTGAAAGATACTATTTAACATTTTATTAAATAATTGTATATGTGTAGCGGGCTATGTCTGATTGATAGACCATTTCACTATACTTTGTTAAGAGTGTACACTTCATGAATTTTCACTTCTGAAAGCTCTGATTCTTGACTAAAACTTTTATTGAAGTCTCTATTCTTCTGCTCTGAAACTCACTCAGAGCTTTATCTTGTATGTGTATAAATATCTGCTCTCACTGAAATTCTTACATCTTTTCTTTTTCTTCTCTAATGTTTTCTATTTTATTATATAAGCTCTATATCTAATACTGATCTTTTCAGTATAGATCTGTTACACTTAGAAAATGTTCATTGTCTTCTTATTAGAAACAATTAATCATTAAAAAGAGATATTTGAATGTGTAATGATGTGTGAGAATAAGAAGAGAAATAACTAGTTAAATAGATACTGAGTCTCTACTAAATAGAAGCTTGTCTATCAATTACTCTGACTCTGTAATAAAATTTTATAAAGAGAATATCAGTGAAAGATCTGAAAGTTCTGACACTCTAGATATATAAAATATTCATATAAATATACTTCTTCTGATTTCAAAGAATTTTTAAATATAAGGGCGCATTGAACGAAAAAGCCTCATACAAAAAGACAATAGAAGCGCGAATGAGAGAAGGAAAAGAGTGCTAGATGCTCATTGCACAGGTGAAAGATGGTACTAGCTGAGAAAGAGATGATGAAGGAGATGAAGATAGATGGTACACATGAAGCTCAATGTGTATCAGAGCAGAAAAACTCTGCTAAGCAGAATGTGAAGACAAACAATCTAGCTACAGCTATACATGTACTCACTGAAGTTCTTAGAGAAGAGAAGAGAGATGAAGAGATTAATGAGAAAGGAAAGAAACATCTTCAGAAGACAATGAAGACAATGAAGAAGATGAAGACAGAGCTGTGTGATCAGCTACTGAGAAGGATGAAATAAGTAATAAATGCATCAATGTATCAAAACTTGTATAACAAGCTCAATAGAGCCTCAATCTGAGCATCAGTAGCTGTCAGAGAAGAGTTCTCAGTTAAAACTATATTAATAAAGACACTGAGAGAGATGATGATTATACATCACAGCTGCAAGATTATATCAGAAGCTGAACAGACTCTCAAAGCAATTATTAAATGAGTGAATGAGATTATTAAGAATATAACAAAGAGAGCAGTAGTAGTGATAAGACACATGCTCAGTGAGAATATAATACTAATAACAGACACTCAGAATATCAAGGCAGAGCTGACAGTAAACAATGACTGAATACATGAATGAGAGAATAAAGTGTACATGAAGTGTGAAATGTATGCAGTGCTGATTAAAAGTGTATCACTGAATATTATTGACTGAGACACTCTGAAACAGGCAGTTGAGAGTATATATAAGCAGAATTCAACTCTACAGTGCAGAGCACTGATTCACAAGATGAATAAAATCACAGTCAAGTAACAAAAATCACATGAAAGTATAATCATTAATGTGACAGTATCACATTAAGTCAACACTCTAATAGACAGTGATATTATTCTGAGTAATGAATACTGTACAGCTGAGATTTTTCACAGAGAAGTCTGAGTAACTCAATACTTCAACTGTCAGTAATATGAACATATCATCTGCTTCTGTCAAAGAGAGGAAATCTGCAGTCACTGTGCACAGAAGAATCACAGTGATAAAACATGCTCTGAAGTACTAGAAGACAGTAAGCTCAAGTGCAGTAACTGTGAAGAAAATCACACAGTCTGAAACTTCAGCTGTTCAGAGAGAAAAACTGTCACTAAAAATATAAAGAAGACACTGATAGAGTGGCTCAAGTGCTATGAGATAAAAGCATCAGACACAGAAGACTTCAACTATTCAAGAAAGAGAAACAGATCACAATAGAATGAATCAGTGAAAACACTCAGAAGAGTAGAAAGACTCACAGATATAGTAAGAGTAGAAGCACTATAGCAAGAGTTCATGACAGACTTTATACAAGCTACAAGCAGTCAAAGCACAGCTAGAACATTAGCACAGAATGATATAACACAGAGCACTCAACAGAATGAATTATGAAGAAACATCTAGCTATTCTACAGTACAATGTGCATAAGTTAGACAGAGTCATGAAACCTCTTCTAGCAAAGCCTGAAACAGTACTAAACTACAATATAATTATAATACAGAAACTGTGAATACAGAAATAACTCAGAATAGACATATATTACTCAGCAAACTGCAGCTTCTGACAGACAGAAATGAAGAAAGAGAGTATAAAAGTGTGCTTTCTAATTAATAAGCAACTGACAGTAAGAACATGAAAGATTAAAACAGTCTTCACACATATACTAGTGCTCACACTGAAAACAGAAAGAGAATTAATTAATATTGTGAATATGTATATGACATCATCAGAGAGCTACACAGCAACACTCATTAACTCTCTTATTCATCAGCTACAAGAGATGATGAA